>CANYCX012873692.1:0-12402 GCA_948193385.1 Breynia disticha f. nivosa
CTTAATATTGAAACGAAGTGCTTCTGAGGAAGCCAAGAAGAAGGAAGAACTTGAGATGCTTGAAAGTGAGTTGGAGTTGAAAGAGATGAGGTTTTTAGAGATGTTGGAGGAATTTGAAAGATCGAAAGAGGGTTCTTTGGAGGCTTTGAAATTGAAAGAGACTGAACTTGAGGAGCAACAGAAAGGAGTGGTAATGGAGTTTAAGAAGAGGTTGGAAGAGATTGAAAGATCAAACAAGATTGCTTCTGAGGCATTGAAATTGAAGGAGACAGAACTTGAGAAGGAAAAAAAAGAGGTTGAGGAGCTTGAAAAACTGAAACAGAATGCTTTTGAGGGATTGAAAGTGAAGGAGAAAGAACTTGATAAGCAACAAAAAGGGGTGGAGCTGAAAGAATTGGAATTAAAAAAGAAGTTGGAAGAACATGTAAGATTGAAATTGATAGATTCTGAGGAATTGAAAAGGAAGGAGAAAGAACTTGAGAAGCAATACATGAAGAAATTGGAAGAACTTGAAAGAGATAGAGATAGCATTTTAAAGGGTCTGAAGATCAAGCAGAATCAAGTTGAGAAGCAGAAGAAAGATCTTGAATTGAAAGAGAAGAATTTGGATGAACGATTTAAGAAGACGAGTGAACTGAGTGCACCTGAAATCTGTACATCTGCTTCCATAATCGACCCATCCCAGTCACCAGATTCAGCCTCTCTCACAGTCCAAAACCAAGTTCATAATAAGCGCAGAAAGATGGCTACATCTTCAGGGCCTTCATTGGAACCAGAACACAAAAGCTCTACCAGTAATTACCCAATGCAACCACTGCTGTATCCACCACTGATGTACTGGAGCCCTCATGGATATTACATGCCTTACTGGCCTGGGACTAGTCCTGGAAATTCTGGTTATGGTTTGCCAATTCACAGGAAGCCATAAGACTGACATTTTTGGTGTGGGAGCTGCAGTTCATCAGAACGAGAAGCTTTGGAGTCCAGGAAGCTGAGCTTAATCATCAATGTCTGATGGTAAGTCTCAATTCTTTTCAGCTTGAGACACAGCATATATATTAGTAAATATCTAGCTTATAACTTTTCTAATATTCAGTTAGTAGCATCTAACATACTATAATTTTGTGTAGATATTTTAATTTATAAAATAATATTATTACCAATATTTATTGTGGAAAAGATGTCCGCAAAATAAATGTCATGTTAGTGTTAGGGTGTGCCTAATGGGGAGTTTACAGCCCCATTAAGCACATCATATAAACTTCTCCCATCTAGGGAGAGGTAAAAGTTTTAGTATTTTTAAATGTAGTACTAGTATTCTTAATTAATTGAGTATAAAGTAGATTATGAGGTATATAGCATTAGAAATATTTTAAGGAATTGAGATTTATATGTGAAAAGTTAGTGAAATACTAAGTTGAGAAGTGTATAAATTCTTGAGTGGGGTTCACTACTAGAGATACCTTTAATCTTAGTCTTAAACATTGTCGATAAACTGCACTGATAGTTGAAGCATTTATTCTATATTTTTTTTTTATTTTTTGTGTACAATGTTTGATAGAATTCTTTGAATGTAAATCTCAGCGCTAAATATATGAGACATATGTTTGTAGAACCTTAAAGCGAGAGATTTTATTCAAAATATCCTTAGTCGGTCATTGCTATAAGAATAATAGTGAATTGAGACTGGCTTTCTCTTTCTAATTCTGTTGGTTCGGTCTTACGAAATACACAGACTTTAGTACAAGTCTAGGACATGGTATTTATATTTGATCCACACATTGAGAACTTTATATGATTCTGAGTCATAAGTGTTTCTCATATGCAAGTCTTACATCTGAGTTTCTAAACTTGAAATCTCTATAAAATTCTAGATAAGTTATTGTAAACTTTGACATACACTTAATGTGCGTGTAACATATTAACAAGTATGAGTAATGATTGGATATGCAATGTGTTTGCCTCTTTTTCAGGAAAGACAACAAACATCGTCTTTTCTAACTACGATCGCACGAAACAGAGTGCACGAAACAGAGTTAGAAAATAAGTGCGAGCGTGCCAGCCATTTTAACATTATTCCAAACAGAAATTGAATAAAGCGCGCAAAATCTGAATTTAACCAAACGATTGACAAATGAGAAAATTAAAACGATTTTTTTCCCAAGGGTCCTTGACTCAATGGATTCAAATCGTCAAAACGACAATAATAAATACTAAGAAAAAGAAGAATAACGGTAATGAGAAAAAATAAAAGCTGTCAATGGCTATTGAAAATACTGGAAAAATAGGAGTAGACTTGCTATTAGATGGTGATTGTCATTCTCCTATTAGTTCATGTTGAGCTCCTTATACCTGTCATGCTGAGCTAGTGAGATCCTTATATCTGTTATTATTTCCCCCTTTGGCAACTAAATATTCTCTTTTAATTGATCTTATTGCCTTTAATAACCTAAATATTTTCCTTGACTTGATTTATTTCCTTATCTTAATGTTGTCAACTCTTTTCGTAACAAACTCGGGCTAAAAAAATCCAATGGATTTCATGCGTGGACCATTCCTTTAGCCTGAATTATTTTAGGCCTAAACAATTGCCCACAACATTATGAGGTCTAATATATGTAGGCTTTCATTGATGTTGTTCTCTTGGGAACTTGATTATTCCCTTGTTGAATCTTTCTTGTATGATATTTTTGAAAGCCCAACAAGCGTCAGTGGCATGAGTCCACGTGCTCTAAAACTTGCAGTCATCCTTCCCCATTTACTTTTCCTTTGACGGTAAAATATGTCCCTCGGGCAAGCTCAAGAAATGCTCCTGCAACAAAAAATAAAAAATTTCTCTAGTTTTTGCAACATCAAATGTATATTGAAAATTTCTCTTATCACCTTATTTGGTATGAGAGTTCGGGCTCTGTCTTACGAGCTTCAGACAATTGATATCTCCTTTACTTGCCACCGCCGCCACGATTACCTCTACTCTAGGGGTTTTTGACATGTCCACTAAGTGGGCCTTCTAGAAATATGTGCTCATGGATTGTTTCTTTCTCGCCCATCCTCACGTAACAGTTCCTCGTACTCTGTCACCTTGACAGCCATTTCATAAAAATCACAAAAATTCATACCTTAGAATTTTTTGCGCAATTCAAAGTCAAGTCCCCGTTGGGCCATCCTCACGAACTCTATCTCTGAAATATCAGTTTACATTTATTTTTCATTTTCTTAAATCTGGCGATAAAGTCATCCTCCTGTACTCCTGGTGCTTGAGTTAGTCTGGACATATCGACTATGCTTGTTTCTGGCTCACTTCTGAAGAATTGCGCGTGGAAGAGCATCTGCATATCAGGCCAACTGAAAACAGAGTCTCTAGGTAAGGACACATACCAGGGGAATGCTATACCTGTAAGAGAATTTTGGAACAGCCTTAGCAATATGTTGTGGTAATTGGGGTAGCCGAAAAATTCTCAACATTGCGTGATGAATCTAGCAACTTGTTCCACGGTGGACTGGCTGGGCCTCATTCACCTAAAAACAAAGCAAAATCAAGGATTTTTACTCCCTTTGGAAAAGGTTCCCAGTCAATATGTTTGGGGTACGGTTTCTTGAATTCCGACATTACTATAGGGCGGAAACTCGAACCCAATAAATCATGAACCATCTCCCTCACCGCATTGGCATATACTTGACCCATATTTCTATCGTACAAAGTTTGTCCAAAAAGTGGCAAGTTTTGCCTTAAGGGAACTCCACTGATCTGCGGCTCAAAACCATTGCCCCTATGTGTAGTACCCCTGATGTGGGATTCAAAATTAAAAACCATTTATTCCAAATATTTATTCAAAACATGGATTGTTATTTAATAAACTTGAAAGAGTTAACAATTTATCAAAATATTAAAGAGATACAATTGAAAATCACAATTCAATATTCAAACTAATTGACTTAATTGAAAACCCTTTTACAAAACTATCCACTTTAATCAATACGTGCTCGAATCCTCCTCGTGGCAATCCTGCTAGACCTGCATAACATTAAAACAACCAAAGGCGTGAGTATAAATTTATACTCAGTAAGTATTAACAAAACATTGTTAAAATGAAGTGCAGGGTCCAGTTAGCACGGGCGTACTGATGAACACGAGATCGTGCTCATCCTTTCATTCCCAAATGACACGGGTCGTGTCATGTTTAAGCACGAGATCGTGCTCTTACAAATTTATCCAGATCAATATACAGCACGAGGATGTGCTCTCAAGCATGAGGGCGTGCTGGCATTCTGTTTCTCTTTTTATGTTTCGGTTCTTTAATCAATTGACAGCAAACAAGTTTCTTTTGTACATTATGCATATCCAGCAAAATATGTGCACCATATAAACAGTATTTACAATCTCAATACATACAATATTCCTTGTTTGCATTATACATATATCAGAGCATAAGAACCAAAACACATATCATCCATACCATACACATCATCAACACATGTATCATCATAATCAATCTCATTTCATACTCGATCAAATATAATCGGCATTCATAAATCACAAGTAAACAAGCTAATTAAGAATACAAATCAATGCATATGAATGTTATGCAATCACATGCAAATGCCCCGGGGTCTCTCTTTCTCTTTTCTTATTCTTTTCATTTTTCCCTCGGTTTCAGACAGGCATTGTACCCAGTACGGCATCAGCCCAGCTCGGAATATCCTCGGTCCCAGACTGGCATCGAGCTCTCGCCC
The DNA here is from genome assembly GCA_948193385.1 of Breynia disticha f. nivosa. Taxonomy (NCBI): domain Eukaryota; kingdom Viridiplantae; phylum Streptophyta; class Magnoliopsida; order Malpighiales; family Phyllanthaceae; genus Breynia; species Breynia disticha. Next base: position 4,735 of record CANYCX012873692.1, read on the forward strand.
GAAATAACTCAGGCCCAGCCTGTATTTCATTCTCATTTCGTGTCACACAAATGATTCAACACAATATGAATGTACAATGCACTCATATCTCATCTCATAATCAATCAAGTATGCTCAACAAGCAATTTCATGCTTACTCATAATCAACAAGCAATCATGCTTAATATCCATTCAAGATCAATCATATATCAATATGATACCAATAAGGTATTTAACCAAATAGCATACTAATTCATCTCACATTATATCCATCATCATATCATAATTACTATCACATCATTATGCTCATAATAATTAGAGCAAACAAAATCATAATCAAGTTTCAATGTTTATAAGAATGTATAGTACATATGAGCATTTCAATACTGTATTTTCATTAAACTTTCCTTAGTTTCTTTCATATTCATTTATGAATATTAAGAACACATTAGTTCTTACTTAAGTGTATAAACACTTATAAGTTCCCTTACAATGAAGCTTTTAAGCTTCTTTTCTTTACTTAACTTTACTTAGCTTTGATTCCTAAGAACATTTAAAGTCTTGTAAATGTATGAACACTTACTTATTCTTCATACACTAAGATGTATTATTTTCTCTTATATAACCCTTTCATAATTTAAATTTATTTCATAAGAACCAATTGCATGCCATCTCTTAAATTCTAGAAGAATCCTTTATAAGAATTCATAATCATTATTTCCATGAATTCCATTTCATCATTATCCCAATGAATTCATTATCTCAATGAATACCATGTAGTAAGTGATGACACTCACTAAACAAGCATATTTACTCATTCAAGCTCATACATGCTTGATAAATGTCAATTTGTACTTATATTTCGTATTCTATTATGTGACATTTATCATACTTTTGGTGTAATCGAGTGTTAATTCGGCTTAATTATTGTTATTTTTTGTGTATTCAGGACTTAGAGCATACAAGCATGAAATTCAACTGAAATCGAAGTAGAAAATCGTCAATGAATGCACATGAAGGAGGCCAAACGGGATGGCAAACGGTTCCTTAAACCGTTTGCCAAACCGTTCCAAATGGAATGCTTCACAGAACTGCCGAACGGTTTATAGAACGGTTTCACAAACCGTTCTGCAGACCGTTTTACCTGCATTGCAATCCAGAATGCCCGAACGGTGTTACGAACGGTTTTTACTAAACCGTTCTAAGTTGAGTGTTCCCCAGAAGATTCAAACGGGATTGTGAACGGTTTGGTAAACCGTTCGCCAAACCGTTTGCAACAACCCAAAGAAAGAGAACCATCAAACGGGATGCCGAACGGTTTGCACTAAACTGTTCGACAAACCGTTTGACTCTACTGGCTGCACTCCGAAGACCCGAACGGTATGGAGAACGGTTTGGAAAACCGTTCGATGCGCACTGACTGTCAAAAAAGCAGCAGACTTTAGGGTTTTCTATAAATATAAGCCTTAAAACCCTAAAGTCGAGGTTGGACACTTGGGAGCCATCACCAGGGGATAGAAGAGGGCATTTTCAGCTGAAGAACACCAAAATCAAGCCAAGAAACATTCACACAACAGAAGATTGGATCTGGATTCAAGAGCATAAACTTTTGAAAGAATTTTGTAAGGTTTATACTCTTTGAAATGGGTTTATTCTGCTATTGTGGTTTCTTTTGTTTAAGTATGAACTAAACTTCCTTTGATATCTAGATTAGAGGATTCCCACGATGGATTATGTGTTGTGATTGGATTCTATTGTTGTTTTAGAGAATTTATTGAGATTTAATCATAGAGGTTATTACGTAAAATCTGTCTTCATTTATTGAATTGAAAAATTGGTAAATGGACTTGGACACATAAGATTAAAAGGAGTTGATTGTATTGTTAGAGATAAAAATACGAAACTCTTCTGTATTAGTGTAATGCTAATAGTGAAATGCATAAATCGATAAAACTGAATTAGGGGTTTTGATTCGAGAAGAGATTCTGTGCCGATCAACTTAATCTTAGTTGTTAATTTAATCGAGAGGTACTTTAGCATAATTTAGGTATTTCTGCAGTCCAATATTCTATATCGTCAATAGTAATTGAATCGCACATATATGAAATTATGGGATTAATCGAAGTCTAGATATCTACCATTAATCATTGAATTTGCCATTTTCATATACTTTTGCCGTATCTCATTTGGTTAATCATTTGTTTTATAATTTGAAAATCAACAACCATTTCGATAGATTAAATAATAATTTAAATTGAGAGTAGTAGTACTTGACCGAACCCGTGGATACGACACTCGACACTTCAATTGTCTATACTATATGCGATAGGTGCGCTTGCCTTAATTACATTTCTTTAGTATCACCTAAAGGACGTGTCACATGCTAAGCAATAACATCTTATTTTTGTAGTTTTAAGTATTCACTCACAATATACACATATTAGTAGTAAGTGTATGACACTTACTTAAAAGTTTAAACATTAATAAAACCCCTTACCTTAAATTCCATAGCTTAGTATGAAGCCAACTCCCACACTTACTCAAAATGTAAGATCTTAAGACAAAAAATCCATACAATCCGCATACTATCCCCATTAATATCCAAGCTGCATATTAATTTCCCTATCACATGAAATCATAAACACATAGTTACTTTCTCGTCATTTTCCTCCAAACAATACTTCCCAAAATTTCTCTTTCTCAGAAACATAAACCCCTAACTTGCAGAAATTCTCTTATTACTTTTCATAAACTATTCACTAAAGTACCTCAATCTAACTCACTTCATCCATTTCACATAAAATCACCTTAATTCATCGCATAAGCTGCAAATTTGTAACCTTTATTTCCACATAAATTGCAATATACTTAAAAGAAAATATGAGATTACCTTGCACAAGCTATTTTCTGAAAAATCCCCTTATCTTCACAAAGAATCAGTTCTAAAATCATTTTCTAGGGTTTCTCTTATATGTCTCTCAAGTTTTCGGCGAGTGGTCTATAAGGTTCTGGAAAGAAAATGAAAGTGGATAATCGAGTGCCGTATTTTAATAACAATGGCACGGTCCACTTATTTTAGGCACGACTCGTGCCAATTTTGTCCTCATAGCACGATCCAATTCCATGGCACAATGCAAGTGAATTGAGGCACGGTTTGTGCTTATTCCACTTGCCATGGGACGTTTTCCATTAAAATAAACACACCTCATGCCAAATTCTTAATCATAGCTCGGCCAACATACATACACCATATACATCTTTTTTTTTATTCTTACTTCAAATGATATTCTTTAATAATCATATATTTATTTTCATATAATTTTTATTTATTTATTTTTCTCAATTTCAATCATGAATCCTTTTTCATAATAATTTATTTTATTTCAAATTTTCATAATTTATTTTATTTGAAAATAAATTCAGGATGTTACAATTCTTTCCCTCTTAAAAAATTTCGTCCACAAAATTTAAACACAAGTTGTATAGAAAGATAGCACAAATGTTATACTTTCACATTCCAGTTTCCTTCACAACTGAAATTACTTACAAGAATATGCTTTAACATAAGCTATTATCTCTCACAAGTATTTTTACATTCCAGGTTCATTCCCAACTGGAATTATCTACAAGTATATGTGCTATCATGCCTTTAACTCTCACCTTGTGAGATAAATCAAACATATTAGTTCTAACTCAGCAAAACCAAAGTACACATCCTGTTCTCACAAATTTGAATTCATCATAGTGAAATCATACTCCTAATCATAATGAGTAAGAATCATATCATATATTCCTATTCCATATAGTTGTTCAAATGTTTGAACTTAGACTCTAAAACACTTTCTTTTTAATTAAACATTCTCTTCTTCCCTTCCATAATATCAGCATAGACATGATTTCTAATTTATTAGGTAATGCCAGGTAAGATAGATAACAAGAATAATTTCGTGCGTATAAGAAGAAATGCACGACTGCAAAACAGGTATAAGAAAGGTAAATAGAAAATGTCTTATTATTGATCGAGAAAATATCGAGGAAGCTAAAAAATTGCTTTCGTATCCAAATGATACTTCTGGCACTACCGTCAAGAAAAGAAACAACCACCAAACCCCCTATTTAGTTTCAATGTGGATCATAGGTTGGGAGGAGGCCACGGGTTTTGCGACCTTTTTGAGGCCTGTACACTCTTAGCCATTTCTCCATAGGTTTTTAACACTGAGACTGTCGCCTCTGATTGGATCATGGCTTGTGTCAATTGAGCCATTGACTGGGTCATGGACTGAGTCATTTGGTTTATTGACAATGCCAATGAACCCATCTGTTTTTGCACTGCCATAATAGCTTAGAGCACTTCCTGTGCGTTTTGGCTTGAAGGTGCCTCTGGCGCGTGAGTGACAATGGAACTATTGGTCTCTTTCATATCTTTGGCCTCTGCTTCTCTGTTTCTTGTCACTAACATTGTCAAAAAGATACCCGCTGACAGTGTGCCAAATTGTTTGCCTCTTTTTTGGGAAAAGCAACAAACATCGTCCTTTCTAACTGCGAATGCACAAAACATTGTTAAAAAATAAATGCAAGCAAAAAATAAAAACAGACAATGGTAATTGAAAATAATGAAAAAAATAGGTGTAGACTTACTGTCAGATGGTGAATGTCATTCTCCTGTTTGTTCATGCCGAGCTCCTTATATCTATCATTATTTCCCCCTTTGGCAGAATATCAACTCCCTTTGGCAACTAAATATTCTCTCTTAATTGATCTTATTGCCTTGAATAACCCAAATATTTTCCTTGACTTGATTTATTTCCTTCTCTTAATGTTGTCAACTCTCTTTGTAACAGACCTGGGCTCGATCAAAAAATCCAATAGGTTTCATGTGTGGATTGTTCCCTTGGCCTAAATTATTTTAGGCCTAAACACAATGATTCATGTTAAAGAGCATGAGACGAGTGAAGGGATAACTCGCTCTTTAAGAGAGAAAAAATATCACCGACCACTTGATTGATAAACTGAGAAGTGTAATTTCATACTCAGATGAAATGATGTGTCATTATTTACATGAGATTTCAATATTACTAGAATATCAAAAAAGAAATTAGAATAGATAAGAATGATTAACTCAATGTGTTATGCCAATTCTGACATTTAAGGGGAATAGACTGTAAGAAAGCATTAGGTCAAACAGATTTTATCATATCTTCATTTAATTTAAGTTATCATAATACCTTGTTAGAGTTATTACTAATTCTTTTTGCGTTTGTTAGATGGATTTATAAGATTGCAGACGAAAAATTGACCGAAAAGAGTATTTTTTGTATTTCCAGTTAATTTGGTCATATAATTGGACTTATTTGTAGACAAATATATGAGACTTAACTGCGTGTTTATTTGATCTCAATATGAAGAGTTAAGTGTCTAAACGATGCAATAATGTTTGGTAGAACTTGAGTTGGATAATGCTACTTATTTAGGTCATTATCTTTGGATATATGTGTAACATTCTGAAAATTTTTTTTCGATAAATAACGCTAATTATTGAAATAATGATAATAAAATAAGGTTGATTTAAGGTTTAAATAAAAATAAATTAAGAAAAATCAGAAATTTCGGATGACGTGGCAATACGCGGTGTAGAACTAGAGAACGCGACGTCGCTGCGACCCCGCGTACTCGTACGCCACCCCACGTACTTTGTTAATTATCAGAAAAAAAATAAATGGAGACATAATGATATCCACTAAGTGTAAAGTAGATCCAATTAGCACTTATTTATGTCATTTCCAGCTGAGAAGATGCTAAAAGATAGCAGAGGTAAGGTGTAAAGCTGGAGAGAATTTCTGGAGAAAGTTTGAGTGATTTTGGTGGAAAAATTCTGGAGAAAAGTTCATCCAAAATTGAGGTAAGATTAAGGTTTACATATGGTTGATTTTAAGTTGATTTTGAGTTTTTGGTGAAGTTAAAGGATTAAATAAATTTCTGGAATTTAAGGAATTTGTTGTTGGAAAGTTTGGATTGATTCTGGAATAATTTGGGATGATTTTCTGCATGATTAGTTGGTTGAAAATGATGTGGATCTAAGGTTTACCTATAGTTGACAAATGGTTGATTTTGAATGGAGATTGATAGAATAAACTCTTCAATGAAAGACAATAAATTCTGGTATGTTGTAAATTAATATACAGGAGATTTGAGAGATTTTTGGAAGGATATTGAGGCTTGTTAATTGTTGGATTTTGCTTGGATTTAAGGTAAGTGTACTTATACTTATGAAATTATTGTATTTCAAGTGTTTATGCTTAAATGTTATTAAGTATAATACCTGAAGTTATATTAAACATTTGCTATTTTATGATCCAGTAGATAGAAGTAAGTTAGGATTAATTATAGTATTGAAAGATTGAAATTATATGGTTGATAATTGAGTGATAGAAAGGAAAAATGTGAGAGAGTTAACTGAAATTCAGAGACCAGGGAAGAACGTGGTTTCGTTCAATAGAACGCGGACTCGACCCGACCCCGCGTACTTCTGTTTGACCACGCGTACTCCGCATACTCCGCGGTGTGAGAGCGACCCCGCGTACTCCGCATCGACCCCGCGTAGTTGTTTACAGACCGAATAGTTGCTGGGCTTAAGCCCAAAATCATTTAAACCAGAATAAGAATACATTTCAGCCTTATTCCAAATTTATCATAATTGAGAAACCTAATTCCATTTTTATCAGATACAGAATAATTAAATATATGGTTGAGAATTACCTATGTTCTCTATACCTAACTGATGTATTAAATACGCAGAATAAATGAGTACATAATTATACCAATTATTTGTACGATAAAAAATAATAATAAAAGATTAGAGAGACAATTGGAATAAAAAGAAAATAAGGTAAGAATGATTTGTTCTTAGGAACTATATACGAGATAATTATTTACATAAATCTTGCCTTATAAATTTCATAATTCTTAATTGAATTAAATGACATGTTCTTTATATCTAAAAAGAGATACATACATATATGTGAAAGTTGAGTAAAGATGAAAGAAATGAAAGTAATTAATTACTGTGATAAACATGTCATACATAAGAGATGAAACATAAATCCATGAATGCATTATTCATTCATTGTGTTGCATGACTGTGTGACACTAGTGCCTGAGATGGGTACTTGAGATATGAGATACAGGCTGGGCCTGATGATTCCTGGCGAGAGCTCGATGCCGGTCTGAGCTCGATGCCGGTCTGGGACCGATGTAATCGGGAGAGATCTCGATATGCAATACCTGAGATGGGTATGTGCTATGTATGTAGTACTTGAGATGGGTACATGATGTGAAAAAGAAAAAGAAAAAAAAAAGAAAGAGAAAAAGAAAAGAAAGAGAATAATGAGATAAAAGAGATAAAATGAGTAGACATAATAGGTTAGAGGAGAATCATATTCCCTAAGGAGTATGGATTTTCCCTACGCTGCTTACTGAGCTTTCTAGCTCACTAGGACGATTAGTTTAAAATGCACAGGACGTTTAAAGCTACCAGTGGACCAGAGTTACAGTGATCTTGCACCAGACTTGCTGACGTCAGAGGTGGAGCTCTATCATTATATTTGTGTACTGTTTTCAAATTGAGAATTTGATCATATTTGAAATATGTAATAATTTAAGTTTGGATTTGTTTTCAAACTATTATATTTG
>CANYCX012873864.1:0-20358 GCA_948193385.1 Breynia disticha f. nivosa
GTATCGAATTTTCCTTGTACATGATAAGTATACATAGTGCATGGTATTTTGAAATGTTTGTAAAACCATGATGTATTTGGGTTGGGTTTCATTTTAAACTCTGAAAATTTTGTATGATGGATGAAATGTATTGTGTTTTAAACAAGTTTCACAAATATTATTTGATGGTTTAAGTAGTGGTATTCCTCCCTGTATAAATGTATTTATAATAAAACTTGATTTCTAAAATTTAATATCATTGGTCGAAAAAGGAAATAATATGTAAATGGTATTAAATTTTGGGGGTCACAAAATGTACTGTAGGCAACGAGCAAAAATCTTCTGGTTAAAAAATGGCGAATTCAACACTCACACCTTCCATCAGGCTGCCAATAGGTGGAGAGCCACTAACTGTATAGATTGGATTGATATGGATGATGTTTCCAGGGTTTCTATTGGTAACGGTCTTGAAGAAGAGGTTTTCAGCTACTTCGAAAAGCTCTACAAAAATAAAAATGTTCGTTGGGACGCTACCTGCGATCAAGTTGAGGTAGGTGTCTGTGACAGTTTGAACCGGGACCTGCTTGCCCCTTTCTCCGCGGAGGAAATCAAAATCGCAGCTTTCTCAATGCACAACGACAAATCTCCTGATCCAGATGGCTTTAATCCTGCATTCTACAAACAGTACTGACATATTATTGGTCTGGATATCGCGGAGGTCTGCTCTCGCTGGATTTTGGAGAAGTCTCTACCTGATGACATTAATTGCACCAATGTTGTTCTGATTCCTAAAACTCACAAGCCTCACAGCTTGAAGCAATTTCGTGCAATTTCTCTATGCAACGTGATCTACAAGATTATGGCCAAATTGTTGGCTAATAGGCTTAAAATGATCCTTCCGAGTCTGATCTCTAAAGAATAGAGCACGTTTGTGTCGGGTTGGCTTATTACCGATAATATTATTATCGCCAACAAAATCGTGCATTTCATGCGTGGGAAACGAAAGGGGAAGGATGGGTGGATTGCTTTGAAGCTTGACATTGCTAAGGCTTTTGACAAACTTGACTGGGACTTCCTGGTGAAAATCATGGCTGCTTTTGGCTTCAGTGATAAGTGAATTAGACTGATGAACATGTGCATTAGAGGTGTCAGCTATAAGGTGTTGGTGAACGATGTCTTTGTTGGACCGATCAAGCTAGACAGGGGTATTAGGTAGGGGGATCCCCTATCCCCCTACCTTTTTATAATTGCAATGGAGGGTCTCTCCCGTATGCTTCAGAATCTGGAATCGCGTGGTGAAATTCATGGCTGCTCGATTTCGGCTGGAGCTCCGCCCATTTCTCATTTATTGTTTGCCGATGATGCAGTGTTATTCTTTAAGGCCACTGATCTTGATTGCAAAAGTGTGAAGGGTGTCCTGGAGGATTTTTCATCTTGCTCGGGACTCCATATCAACTTTCTCAAATCCTCTGCTATGTTTAGCAAAAATATGCCTCCTCAATTCAGGATTTGGGCCTGCAATCTCTTCGGGGTTTCTGAGGTTGTGGAATTCAGGAAATATCTGGGTATGCCTCTATGCTCCAGCAAAAACAAAAAAGCTATATTCGCTCACATTAAGGACTCCCTCTGAAATAGAATCGAAACATGGAAGAACCGAAAGCTCTCGAAGGCTGGAAAAGAAATTCTCCGCAAGTCTATTGCTCTTTCCCTTCCTTCCTACGTGATGAGTTTATTCTTGCTTCCCACTGATCTTTGCGAGGAATTGCAAAAACTCATGAATCATTACTGGTGGAACGACGCTAAGCCTGGTGGTGGGATCCATTGGAAATGCTGGGAAAGGCTTTGCAAGATGAAGTGTGAAGGTGGGCTCGGCTTTCGCATTCTCCGTGACTTCAATCTCGCCCTTGTTGCAAAACAGTGCTGGCGCTGCCTGACCACCCTGAGTGTCTTATGGCCATCACGCTTAAGGCTAAGTATTTTAGCAATGTCAATATTCTCAATGCTAAACTTGGTAGTCGACCCAACTTTATTTGGCACAGTATGTGGTTATCGCTTGAGGTTGTGAATTTAGGCATTAGAAGGAAAATTGGGGATGGTAGACACACACTTGTGTGGAAGGATCCCTGGCTCCTATGCGAGTGCAACCCGCGTGTGGAATCCCAGTGCAATCCGACCTTGGCTGATTTGAAGGTGGTGGACCACATGTACTTTGGTGAAAGAAGATGGACTGTTGGATTGATCAATTCTCTATTCAATAATCACGATCGCAATCTCATCCTTGCCACTCCTCTGAGCTTCCGATGCAACGCTGACAATTGGTACTGGGCAGGTGAGACAAATGGTATGTACAACGTCAAAAGCGGCTATAGATTGATTCAATCGTCCAAGTACCCCCTGGAAGCTGGTAGTACCGACGGTTTCTGGAACAAACTCTGGTCAATTTGCGTGCCTCCAAAAATGATCCACTTTCTTTGGGGGGCCATTACCAACTGCCTCCCTACGCTTGTCAATCTTCTTCATAAGGTAAGGCTTGAATCTACTTTATGCCCTGTGTGTGGTCTCGATGATGAATCTGTGTTGCATGTTCTGTTGGTCTGCCCTTTTGCTGAATGTGTTTAGAGGGTTGTAGGTCTTTAGAACTATATTCATGTTGCTGCTATTGCTGGGGATTTTTTGAGTTGTGTGGAGGCCTTCTTTTATGCATTTAACACTGCTACTGGTTTCTTTTTCTGTCTGTTTGCTGGTCTATTTGGACCTGCAGAAACGATGTGGCTTGGCGCAACAAGAGATCTAGCGCCAACGCGATATTCTTCAAAGGGTCTTCTATGTTATCTGCTTGGATTGATGCTCGGAAGCAGGACGTCTCTACTGACTCTTGTCTAAACTTGGTGGGCATTCGTTCTTCCTGGACCAAACCCAAAATTGGATGGACCAAAATCAATATCAATGTTGCTTGTTTCGAAGACAGAGGATCGACGAGCATGGTCAGGAGAAACGAATGGGGTGTCTTCTCGGGTGGTTTGGTCAGGCTTCATTGTGCTTTACGCGACCCCGGGCTCCTTGAAGCGATGGTCATCCGCGAAGCTCTCAGCTGGGTGAAAGAAAGAAACCTGTCTAAGATTGTTGTTGAATCTGATTACGCTGTTGCTGTTGAAGCCATTCTTGGAAGATCTCAATTTGCCTCTAATTTTGGTTTGATAATTTCTGATTGCATATGTTTGTTAGCAACTCTGGTTGATGTTAAAGTCGCATTTGTTAGGCGTTCTGTGAATCTCCTTGCCCACTTGCTTGCAAGAGCAGCGAATTCCTTCTCCGATCGCTTTGTTTGGGGCCTCCAAGCCCTGGATTGTATTGTTGCAGCTATTGCTGCTGATTCCATTAATGAAATTTGATCTTGTTGCTGAAAAAAAAAATTAACAATTTTTAAAGAACAAAAATTTTATACTAAATTAATAAATTTTAAAAAAACTGAGAAATTTTTTAAGGCATCAATTTTAATTGTATTAACCATTCAAAAGGAGAATGAGATGAGACTGTAAATATAGAGTTTACTATTAGCTTCAAATCAAATACTCTTTTTATTTTATTTCATATGACTCAAAGTGTGATTTTAGTATCTCAAAATAAATGAGTTTTTTACGCTATTTTTTTGCAAATGAAAAATTAAACAAGAAAAAAAATTACAACTAATGCAAATAAAAAATTTTATTTAAAAAAACTCGTATAAAATAAGACTGAAGAAGTATTTCTTAAAGCTTCTTTATTACAATATCTATTGTGTTGTAAGTATGCTAAAAATGTTGCCCATACAAATAATACAAAGTGGTCCTCATCCATTGATGGTTTGATGCTCAACCTCACTCCCTTATCCTACACCTTCAATGTCTCCTCCCTCCTTATCCTGCGCACCATTTTTTTCTGCCTTTTTATAATGAAATATAGCCCCACATAACAAGAAAAACTAGAATGCACCCATCAACACATTATTGTCGCTTGCTATCATACCATCCATTGAACATTAGAGCAAAAAAAAAATTGTAAAGAAAATAAGAAAACACTTTTGTGAACCAACACAATGGCAAGTGCAACAACTTGGAGCAAAGAAGAAGATAAAGCATTTGAGAATGCAATAGCAATGCATTGGAGTGGGGAGGAAGATTGTGAAGAGAATTGGGAGAAGATTGCTTCAATGGTGCCTAGTAAAAGTGTTGAAGACTTGAAACAACATTACCAAGTTCTTGTAAATGATGTTAATGCAATAGAGAGTGGGAATATTCCACTGCCAAAGTTTGCTGTTGAGGAAACTACTTCTTCTTCCTGCAAAGATTTGCATGGAGTTTCAGGTTCTCATGGAGGAGATAAGAAGGTGAATTGTGGATATGGAAGTGGGTTCATGGGGTTAGGAGGAGGTCATGAGTCTTCTTCTTCTTCTAGACATGGTGGGAAAGGTGGAGGGTCGAGGTCTGACCAAGAAAGAAGGAAAGGGATTCCATGGACTGAGGAAGAACATAGGTCTGTGAAAATCTACTTCTTAACTGTAACTCGTTAACTAATTTTAATATATTCTTCTTTCTTTAGTGTTTTTGTTCTAAAAAGATTCTTTTGGTATTATTTTTATTGATTTGTTTTTGGGTTTGACATAAAGAGGATTGATTCATTAATTTAATATGAAAGACAATAAGCTTTTTTTGGCATAATTTCTAAAATGGGTATTTTTGGCTATGAATTTTCAGGTTGTTTCTGCTTGGTCTTGATAAGTTTGGGAAAGGAGATTGGAGAAGCATATCAAGAAACTTTGTGATATCAAGAACACCAACACAAGTAGCAAGTCATGCTCAGAAGTATTTCATAAGGTTAAACTCAATGAATAGAGATAGGAGGAGGTCAAGTATCCATGACATTACAAGTGTAAACAATGGAGATGTCTCAGCTCATCAGACACCAATCACAGGACAACATGCGAGTCCTGCAGCAGGAGGTGCGGTGCCTGCACTTGGCTCTGCAGTGAAGCACAGGGGGCAGCCTGCTGCAGTGTCGGCCGGTATAGGAATGTATGGCGCACCAGTTGGGCATCCAGTTGCAGCTCCTCCAGGACATATGGCCTCTGCTGTAGGAACTCCAGTCATGCTTCCACCTCCTCCCCATCCACGCCATCCTCCTCCGTTTGTTCTTCCGGTTGCTTATCCAATGCCGCCGCCGCCGCCGCAGCCAATGCATCACTGACGGGCTTATTTAGCTCTCTCTCTCTCTCTCTCTCTGACATAAGATTGACTTTGAGAGTTGAAGTGATTGTGAAGAAATGGAGAGGGAATTGGCAGCAACTCATTCTTTACTTTTCGTTTTTGGCTTCACTTCACGGCTGGAGTATTGAAGAGCATATTCATTCATGAAGAACAGCAACACAATAAGATCTTTCTCGTTTAGGTATTAACTAGCATTATTAGAGGAATAAAGTGCCTCAGCATTAAAATTTTTGTAATTAAACTAATCAAATAATAATAAGTCGAGAAGAATCATCATAGTTCCCAAATCTTTGCTTCCTCAACCCAAATTTTTTAAACAATCGAGATATCAAAAGAAGTTGGTTCTAAATACCAACGCAGAAAATACACCTCAGTACCACTAATACATCAGTGATGCGAAACATGTTAGAGCTAGGAGGAGGCTACTGGTACACAAAAATTTCAGAGCTATGGAGAACAAAGAGGAAGTGAACAAGGAAGATTGTGTGTTTAATTCGGACCCCTACGAAGATGGCCACTAAGGTAATGATAAAGCAACCTCTTTCTTCCATACTTCCAGAGTGTTGGTGCTGGACTTGTTCGTCTCTTCAGGATTGGTGCTTCTGCAGGGAATGATCAAGGCAAGAAGGATAATTAGAAATCTGCATATACCAAATTCACGTTGACAGGAAGGGAACAAAAGGATGGAGCTTCAGCTTCTCACTCTTATTCTCTGAATTCTCTTTTTGCCATTGCAACTGCAACTGTGCAAAGCGCGACTCTAATTGTTCAAACCTTGATCTTAGAGAAGGCCAGTAAATCAACTGAATTTTCAGGACATCCAAAACGGCCTTCAGGCCAGCTTTGGAAGGTGCAATCTCTTCTTCTTCCGATTCAGGAACTTCCCCGAGGAGAACCTTTTCAAATCCATATCATGAAGTTTAGACAAGTATAGTCATATCAGCAAATGATTTTCAGAGAACAATCAAGATGTGACTCGTTTTAAAGATCTTTCTGAAGACATTCATGCTGCCACATCACTAACAACTGCATCCTTAATCTATATTAGTTCTTTAAGAATTAACCACAAGTACGGAAAAAAATAGAAGGAAAATTCTTGATTGATCCATCTAATGCAGTATCAATTTATCCAACCTATGACAAGTTGCAGAGTTTGAGATTCACCTCTATCACTGCAGTAGCAGATGATGATATTGACCGCAAGTTGTAGCTGCAAAGACAACATTTATTATTATGGACAATCAACCAACATTAAAACAGAATGATAACATGACAAGGGTTCGCCATAGATACACGGGAAAGTGGAAACATACCCGCCTTCAAGAATAACAAGCAACTTCCCACCACAAAGTTTATATAACATATCGGTCATGTGAGCATAGCCAGAGGGAGTCACCTACACAACAACTCTCACATTAATTAATTACAGAATTTCGAAGAAACAGGTGCACATTTTTTAGATATGGAACTTTTTGGAATAACTACTCTGGAGCTGCTTGAATATTATATTCCAGAAGCTGATGTATGTTACTAGGCAGAAAAATCGCTCTGGCAATTGCATCACCCTGTTCACTATAACATAACAACATCGGTTGAATACTCTGAGAATGAAAAGATTCTTACATCACAGCAACCTAGAGGATCTCCCCTTGCAGCATCAAATCCAGCTGATATGATGGTAAAATCAGGAGCGAACTCTGTGGCTGCAGCAATGTAAATTTGTAAGTGTTAATATGTTTTCCACAATTATAAGATTTCACCCAACTATAAAATAAAATTACAGAACCTCATAAAAGAGTGAATTCGGCCCATTGGAAAGTTACAAATCATACACTAGTGAAAGCAAAAGTCACAAATCAAAACAAGATAGTTTCATCAACAGCAGAAGATTTCTTTGAATAGATGATAGTAAGGATGATGGTAATTTTCACACATATATCAATAACAATGCCAAATTATTTATCCTATGACTGTTTCGTTCCACCAAATAGGCTCTTTCACCTTGACTTTATTCAACTTTTCCAGACCTAGGTCATCAAATCCATTAGTTTACTGTGATCAGAAAAATGCGGTCTTAGTTCAGGAGATACAGTGAGATAATGTGAGAGCTCACAAAACTTTTAACACACAAATCTGCAGACTTAAACATAATTTCACACTCCATGACAATGCACATTATAATGATAAAAGTTCACTCATTCCATCAGGATCAGGTGTGTAAAATGCATCAAAATTATGCAAAATAGCCCTCCCACATCCATTGGCAGACACTTCCTTTAATTAATTAGGTTATGATGCTTGTGCTAAGTATTTAACTAAACACTGGCCACACTTTGCATTTATAATAAGTGCTAAAAAGATTTTTCTTTAAACCATCATTAGTACAACAGATGGCAAATATCTACTTCCAAAGAATTAAGTATAAAGATGAAGCAGTGCAAGTTGTAAACCTATAGGCAGAACAACATTTTGAAAAGCAAAAATGTAGTCATTATCTCCAACTCCCTCACAACTCCATGGAACATTAACGCAATATCCTTCGGCGCCATTGCTACCAACCTACAAAAAGAATCAAAATGTTACAATATTACACAAGCTGATGGTACTGTTCCATAGAAAGTTCCACAGAAACTGAAATCAATTAGAAGGGCATGGCAGACTGAAAGTTTAACAAGGATACACAGATGTTACAGCTCACAATTGTTCGAATATCTGATGGTCAGTTTTCTCAAATGCCTTTAAAGTAGGGTTATACATAATCAGCCAAATATTAATTGAGAAATAATGTGATAACTGGAGAATATGGAATCAACAACTCCAACAATTAATTCAATCATAAGAGAAGACAACCTCATAAACAAAATAAAAAAGGTGCAATAAGTCAAGTACCTCATCAGCAGCTCCAGTTCCAGGATAAAATTTTCCTCCCTCGTGTCTGTGCAGGGAGACATACAAAACCTACAGATAGATGATGTTACTGGAATTATGTACAGCGCTCCACAGAACAGAAATTTTAAACTTTTAAAACGACATCTTTTCTACTTCAGCTTGTTGTAAAATTGGCATGCTAACATCACCACACAGATCTGATAAAGTCCCATGTGAATATACATATTAGACTACATATTTGGCAAAAATAGTATCGTTGCAGGAAAGAAATTTCCCCCCATAATAGTGATTCAATTGTTTGAGGATCATACTGAGTAAGCACATTATATTATGAAGCTTACCGATTTATTTCCATCAAATATTTCTTGAGTGCCATTCCCATGATGGACATCCTACAGCAATAATGGGGAATTAGGTATGCAAAAAACCTGAAGATTCTTGACTAATATGTCAATTGTGAAAGACCATGATCAGTGTCAAGTTTCAAGGACATTCATTAAGGACATACCCAATCAACTATTAGCACCTTCTTGGCACCGGCAACCTGAGCAGCCAATGCAGCAACAGCTGCATTGTTGTGAAGACAAAATCCCATTGCCTTGCTAACACCAGCATGATGTCCAGGTGGTCGAACCTGGTTCAGCAATTCCATAGATTAATAAGAGAAAAACCAGAATACTCACAATGGCTCACTAGCTCATCAATAATAGAAAAAATAAGTCAGAAATATTTATCCGTACCAGTGCAAAACCATTTTTGGCAAGTCCAGAAAAAATTGCAGAAGCAAGATCAGCACACAAACCTGCTGCAAGCCTAGCAGCACGTGCTGAATGCTCATTAGCATACGTGTCAGGAGTAAAATAGCTGCAATCAAAACCAAACCAATCAGTGCATGCTAATTTGATCCAACATACTCAGAGATAAAGAGACACTTGCCTTGACATACCTGGAAAATATATGGCTGGTTAATTCCACAGTTTGAACGTGCTCTAAGGTATGCACCTAAATTTTTACAAATGAAATTATCAAAGATGCTTAAAATTTTCATGTTTAATTAGGAAACAACATATTGGGGCCTTCTAGGCACATCAATAGTTCCTTAATATTCCCATGCCAATTACCACCGCCAAATTGAAAGAAAAAGTATTCCATATTGATCAAAACCACATTTATCATTTGAAAAATCTAATTAACTTAATCTTGATGCCATATTTTATCCCACCTCTTTGGCAGCAACTTGATACAATGCAAAGATAGCACTAGGTATGCAAAAATGGCAGCCTCTGTAAAAGCCTCCTATTAATGTAGTAACTCACCATCTGAAGTTCTTCCCTAGTAATCTCTCGAGCAGCTATTGGGTAGCATCTTCCAGGAAATATACCTGGATATAGAGAGACAATGAAACAGCTAAGATAAGGTATATGAAGCACAAAAACATGTCAGAATCACTTCAACATTGAACCCTAGGTCATCAGGTTTTATTTCTATAAAGAAGTGTTTAATCAACTAAAACGATATAGATGTAATACCAGCAGTTGCAAGGCTGGCAGCAATAGCACGAAGGCGATTTGGTCTTTCTGGATGTGGATGTAACTTCATTTCAACCTACTTTAGCACAATATCCAAACTATTAATAAACAAAAGCAAAGGAATCCTGAAATTTTTTCTAGGAAATGAAATCACAAAAGATAAGCAATAGATGAGTAGCAATAATCGTACTAAAATGAAGTGTGTGATGAACTGCTTACAAGCATCTGAATGTCTTAACAAAGAAATTTCACAATAATATGCTTCAGTAGAAAACATTTTTGATCGTAGGGAGAAAGTAGGTACTTCAGAAAACAATGGTTTTGATATTACTAACTGCCAGTGACCAGCAAAAATTAGAATATCTGATATCATAATTAGAACTTTTTTTCGTTTGGACCCCCTAAAATTCCAAGAAATAACATCTTAAATCATTCTTTCTCAGCTTTGACTACAAACACCAACACTCACAAATCATCCATCCAATTTTAAATGCCCAAATAAAACGAATTTTTCCACATCTGACAGCAGGAAGCTGCATGAAGAATAAGATAGACATACTTCTGAGTGAAGCAACATCCTCTCATCAAAACCAATAGCTGTACGACAGTTTGAGGTACGATGTTCCGTTAAAGGGTCTGTATAGAGAAGAAACAAATTATGGCTGCAATTCTATAAATTTTATAGAGTATAAAAGTATTAGTCATAGCATTTTATAATTACAGTTTAATTCTTCTTATAGAAAAAATGTAAAATCAAAATCCAGATTCCAGATAATGGCATCATAAACTCCATTCCTTAGACAAATATACCATAAGAATTTTTCATTCACTAAAAAAATATTTAAATGAAAGATTTTTCATCTTTAACAAGAAACTGAGTAAAACAATAGCAAAATCCAATGTTAAAGAAAAATATAAGCATAAATAGTTGGAAAATATTTACGTAAATGAGATATTTACATGCAACCACCTTTATTTTTACCCTTCACCTCTGGCTCTTCTTCTGTAAAACCTATATCTTCTGACAAAGGAGATGCAAAAAACCCCTGCCTCAGTATACCTGAACCCTTGTGTTCTCCACATATCTGCATGTAAAGATTTTTCCATATCATTTGATAAATGCATGAAGCGTTTTCAGTATTGAAAATACAACGTAATAAAATCTATAAGCATACGTAGCAATGCTCAACGACACCAAGATTAACCATTGTGCAATTGGTGCAAAACCACCTCACAATCTCAACATGCTTTTGTACAGGTTCCCAGTCACTATCATCTTCCTCCTCATCATCAATGAACGCTTCATCATTGTACATATCTTGCAAAGTTAGTTCTCTCTTCCTTTCTTTTTTCTGGAAATACGTAACACATTACATTCACTAGCTAAAAGTCGTTATTGAAGGTCATCATGTTCATACAACTTACAGCTACAATATCAGCATGTTGTGTTCCATTGTCTGGAGTTCCTTCCATATCTGTCGTGAATGTAAGAGCATCTTCTTCACTAGAGGTTTCATTATGACTAGAGCTAGCACCATTTCCGTTAAAGCTCGATTTTTCACCTCTCCCACCGGTGCCATCGCGCAGAACTCCATGATTTCGCTTGTGATGTCTCTTTTGAGTCTCTCCATTCATTAAACAATTTGATTGATTAGTCATTGTATGCTCATAACTCAGACAAAATAAGTTCTGCAAAAAACATCCTATTAAAACCGCCACAGTAGCCGAACAGAAGAAACTAAAATCAAGAGCAATCATGTTAATTTCCAAGAAAAAGGACCACTGAATTATAAAAAATAGTTATGATAGGCAATTAAATACATATTTAAACTCAAAATTAAGTCAACTTAAAAATCCAAAACTTTGGAGAACGAACATTGAGCAAAAAAAAAAGATATAGCTTCAGGGTTTTAGAGAGCTAGTTAGCATAATGAGTGTAACTAAAACACATTAAAATTGTTATAAAAGTAGTTAAAAACAGGTTCCTTTCTCTAATTAAAAAAAAAATGCAAAAACCAATTGAACAAAACAATCCCATATGGTAGAGAACTGATTTCAACTTTCTCACTCAACTACAAAAATTAACTTCCTTCAAGAGAAAAAAAAAACACTTTAAAAACTGAATGCATTCACGAAAACGAAACACAAAAATACACAACTTCTGAAAATTGATTAAATATAAAAAAACCCTCAGATGAACACACAAAATTCAAACCTAAATATCACATTTTTACGAATTCCACTATAAAACCCCAAACCCAATATCATGTCATACCGAACTCGTACTATTCTTCGAACAGTTAAAGCAACCAACTTTAACGGAAAACAACACAGTTTGCGTAAAATTTAAAAAATTGGAAAAAAGAAAAAAAGGAGAAAAGAACAAAGACCTAAAATAGAAAGGATGTGAAGCGTTGATGTTTGTGTGAGGATTGACGTGGATGATTGAGATTGGATGTGATTGGGAGACTGGTTGAAGAAGACGACGACGACGAAGAGAAGATTCTGTTTGGTGGATTCTAAAAAGAGTATTTGGTTAGAAAAATAAGATATGGGGAACAAAGTTAATTTGGATAAAGCAAAACGCAATTGAACTCTGCGTTTTTTGCTTGTGTGCATTGGTCGCACGTTTTTTTTTTTTTTTTCCTCTTGGGGGTCCTCAAGTTGGCGTAATTTTGTTTAAGTTCCTCATATTTTAAAAATGTATCATGTATGATTCTCTTTATTTAATTATTTTAGGGTGTGTTTGTTAAACACCGATAAGATTGGAATAGAATGATAGAGTAATTTTTCTTAACTTCTTTAATGTTATAGGATGTTTGTTAAAAAAAATTAAAAATCAGATAAAAAACTCAAGTGGTTGAGTTATCTGGACTTAGTCAGTGATACATATCTTGAGGAAACAACAAGATAACCTTTTGAAAACTTAGTCGAGATAAAATAGACAAAATTACTCTCTAAGTCTCTTTCATCGTCATCATTGCTCACCTCCCTCTTCCATTCATTTTTCCATCCTCAAGGTAAGGTTGACAATTGTTTTCAAGATGAAATAAGATTTAGACCGGTAGAAAAAGCTTTAGAATGCATAATTCCTGACGGTTAAAGGCAAGGCTACGAAGATTGGTTTCTTCTTGGTTTGCAAGCATGAAAGCATTTTTCGCCAAATAGTCCTAACGAGAAGGTTAGTGTTACTGGGAGTGGGAAGTCCTTGACAAAATTCCAAAGGAGAGAAAAAAACACTTGCATCTCATTTTCCTAAAAAAGCAGGGGCAAAAGTATTACAAAAATGATAATATTTATAAATGGCTTATATTATTTCCCTAACCAACAAAACAACCTACAAAAGCTCTTCCAAAAAAAAACCTGAAAGCAAATAATATAAATATAATACATGTTGTATTTAATAAAACGAGACTTACTTGTTTCACGATGCAGTGGAAATAAATCACCACACGAACCTGTCTAAGAACCGTTCTGGTTACCTTTTCCACGAGTATACTTTGGTACTGAGTACAGACATTTTCCGTCTTCTCTACCGATTGATTTTAGGGTCTCACCAACAAAATTTTCTCTAGAATTTGTGTGGTCGTTCTTGACAAAAAAAATGAAGTAGGGAGACGTTATGATAGGGAGAGATCTTTCATATATAAGAAACTAACTTCATGGTAGTTTCTTTTTATTCTTTTAAATAGACACACGCTAACGTCTATTACGCCCCTCATAACTCATCATGAGCGGGTCCAACAATTTCCAACTTGCACATGATGAGACACTATCTCACTCTGTGTAATACCCTCACTTTTCACTAAATATAGACCGACGAGCTCGTGCAACCAATCAATGATTAAGGTTTGCTCTTTGAAGCATCTCACTTTTTCTTCACCTTTGGCTTAACGTGACTTCCCCCTAGTTCAATTCCATAATCACTAGTTTTCGTGTAACATTCATATCCTAAATCTTCATAATTAGTAAAATGATTAATGAAATGAATATAATACACATTAAGAAATGTTGAATTGTAAGATAGGACAGTACAACAGAAAGCAGAAAAGTAGTTATGCAAAAAACTGCAAAAAATACTAAGTTACAGCTTGCAGCATGAGGGACGTGCTGATTGGCATGAGGCCGTGCTAACTGGAAAAGTGATGAGCACGACCGTGCTAATGAAGAGCATGATCAAACTTTCTAAAAAAAGGAAATGTCTGTGACACCCGAATTCAATTATCACCTTATGTTATTTTACTAATTCAATTAAGATGATAATCAAACTTGAATATCATAATGTTAAGATAATAAAAATTAAAGAACACAATTTCAAAAGAAAGTACACATTCATTTATGAAAATACATTTACTGACAGAAATGTAACTTTATAATGTTTTGAGAAGGATGATTTACCAAATACATAACCAAGGTACAAAATGTTTTGGTTATGAGAGAAAAAGAATCGATTCAATTCCATTTTACTTATAACCCATACAAAAAACATATGCACTATTTTAAATCACACAAATCTTAGTGCACAGCCCACCTTGGTTTCTCGAACTCTGTAGTCGGAGTCGAAAACAAGCATCTTTACCCTTCTCGTAGCAAAATGGGTCTCCCCTCAAGTCCCTGCCCACACAGCAAACATAAAACGCAATGAGTCGCGAGACTCAGCAAACAACACTTACCAAATGGGCAACAATCCACACAATATATAATTAAATAAGTTCATTTCACAGTAAACATATTATCACAGTCAAACTTATAATACCAGACAACCATATGGCAATTCGATACTCAAACAGGAACTTATTCAACCATAACCATACATGCAACTTCCAAAATCCAGAATTCAGCGATCGACACGTGATCAGCCTGAACTACGCGCAGTGGTGGCCGAGTACACGTCGTCGCTGCCACCACGCGTAGTTCAGGTACCAATAGACGCGTGATCGTGGCTGAAGTACGCGTGGTCACAGCAACTGCGCGTACTTAGCTACCACCACGTTTGGATCTCTGGTCTCCTGCGTGAAAACTCACAAATATACCATTCAAATTTCTAACTCTTTTCCTACACCATATAACATTCCAAATCAAGTCCTCAACCAACATATGTCATTAACTACACATATAATTACACCCAATTAATCTATAATCATTTAATCATGCATTAAAAATCAACACTTGGCCAACATAATTCATTTCCAATCATAATTCACCCAAGAATACCGAAATGGATACACACACACATACATTCATGTCTCATTTCACAACTTAATAACTTCTTCATCAAATTCTCCATCATGGCACCCCTTTTTTCCCACTCACACACAATCAATCACAACATCTACACAAACATTCTCACAGATTTAATAAATATGAGTTCATGATTGTGAATGAATGTCCTATAATCCACTACAATGCAACATGCATGATTTAGACTCTATTTCTCAATTTACGCCCTTACTTGGCCATTTCTTTTGAAGTTTGCAAACGGGTCTTGTCGGTCGGGAGTATGTGGTTATAATTACTATGAACCATAGATTTTTATGCCCTTACTTGGCCTGAATAATGCCCTTAATTGGCCTGGCACACTCGAACACTAAAAAGTGAACCGAGACTTCCACTGTGCCGCGGTAACGTATGTTTTATATACTACTGCAATTTACGCTCCCAAGAGCCATAACCACTCCCTCAATTCAATGCTCATCATGAACCATCATTTTAGTCATTTGCTCCCTATGAGCCATATTTTAGTCAAATGCCCCCTATGAGCCCAATATACATGAATGATATATGCATATTCATAGAATACAACCATGCATGCTTATGCCATGCTACTTCATCACAATTCGTAACATAACCACACATAACCTTACAAGGCATCAATACAAGTTCATGCTATATTTTACATCCAATGATGTATTCAACAACAAACATTATCAACACAATTCTCACCGACTCATTAAGTCGTCACGTATAGCAAATGAACATAGGTACACAAATAAGCAACTACACCCCTTTCATACCACACATCACCAATCATAACAATTCAATCAAGACACCTACAAAAATCATCAAATAAAGTCACACTCAAACCAAACATTTTACAATCAAAGCATACAAACAAGTATAGTTGCATTCATGTTACTTACCTGGCAAGCAACACCTAACGCTCCGGTCGGGAACTTCCCTCTCCGGGATTTTGACCTCCTATTATACAGATTATAAATTTGCATTAATTATACATATATGACATTATGAAAAAAATGCTAAATTAATAATGCTTATATGCCTGTTCATTTTAACACTCCTTTACATTATCTTTCCTCTTCCTCCCATTAATGTTTTCCAACTACCCTTAACCTAATTCCTTTTCCTTCTTTCCACCAACCATCATTAATGGTCTTAATTGATTTATTATAGTACGTTGTTATGATTTCTACCCTCCACCATCATCATTAACCCAATTTCCTATAATCTTCCTTACAAAACCCTAAACATTTTTCCTACCCTTATTACAATCTCTCTCATCAATTAACACCCAATCAAATTGATGATCAAAATAACCTCAATAGGGTCCGAAGAATCTTACCTAAACAACAGAACTCGGAATCAAGCCTAGGGTTAAGAAACCCAAACACGTCACTATTCACAAATGACTTTCGAACCTCAATTTTGGACACCTAAAACATATTTAATCATTAAAAATGGTTGCTAACGGATAGTACACATGTTAAGCTTTCCAACGAGCCATTATTTGCTCAAATCGGAGCTTAAACAAAAGAAATTTAAGGTCAAAAAGCTAAGGTTAGATTCAAAAACGGGATTTACAAACCATGCAAGAAATTCGTACCAGAATTCAACCTCCGATAGCTTTCAAATCTCCCGGACACTAGGGTTTGACGTGGAATAACGATTCCTAGGGTTTTTCGTACAAGAGAGAGATGGTAGGGAAGAGAGAGATGATGTATATGAAGTGTAGAGAGAGAGAGAGGAACAAAGTAACTTATAGGTTTCAGTTTTGGACGGTTTTGCCCCCAGTTACTATTGATTCACCGTTTCTTCGTTTTTCTCTTTCCCGATTGACCCAGCAACCTCCGATTTTTATTTTCCACTCATTCTCTTCCCTTCAACCAAACTATTATTAATTAATTCGCAAAAAATTTTATGTACATTTTCGTATATTTATTAAAATCTATTATTATTATCAAAATTTTAAGACGTTACAATGTCAACACGAGGAGTGTGTTGAACAACACGATGGGCGTGTTGAGTAACACGAGCCATGCTGATCAATTAGTGGGTTGTGCTAAGGTGTAAATCATGCAAGAAAGTTAGAAATCAAAGCATGAGATATGTAGGATTAGTTATATGTTTGGACAGCTGCTACCCAATCCATTCTCTCTTCTGTTGATGTCATCTAGGAGTCGATTCAGTCCTATTTTGCATATTTACATGATGTGTTGATATGGTAGTTGTTTATGAGATATGTAGGATTTAGTTATATGTTTTGATGAATATGTATTACATGTGTGCATGAGATGACAGATGAATATGACTAATGTGTAGATATATTTTATATATGATGTTTGTTTGAGGATGTTTAATAGATGAATTGATAAACTGTTGTGTTATAAGTATGGTATGAATAAAGAATGATGAAAATAGAGTGATTTTAGATTGATATTGAGTTGCAGATGTTCAACACAGGCTGAGCTAAATTGACATGAGGATCATGTTGAATGAACAGTGGATGTGATTGATCAACACGAAGCCATGCTCATGGGGGTGTTGATCAGCTCGAGCCGTGCTCATATAAGTTTCCAGTTAGCATGGGGTTAACACGGGTTGTGCTCCTGCACTATTCGCCCGTGTTGCACTTTTGGCACGATCTCGTGGTTTCAAAATAGGCCCGACACGAGGTCGTGTTGGTTGACACGCCCACCGTGATGACCTACGGTTTTACACAATTTACATTCGTTTTTCAAAGAAAACAAAGCAGCAATCAACTTCACAAAAGTTATTAGTTACCATTACATTCCTGATACCATAACTACAACAATACACATAATACCACTCCATTTTAGCACATCATCAACCAAACTTGCTTGCAAAGATAACCATACCACACATGCCTTATAAACATACTATTTACACTCCATACTAGCATAAAATCCATATCAAACAACAATAATTACAACAGTAACAATCATAACTTAGTAGTTAAACATCCATACCATTCCATAACATCAAACAAGATTACTCAATTAAGTATGAATGCATTATGAAGTGTAAATGAAATGTCAATGCAAATCACATGCAATATGCCCCAGGGTTTTCTTTTATTTACAATTATTTTCTTTCCTCGAACCCAGTCCAGCATCGAGCTCTTGACCAGAATATTCTCAGCCCAGCCGGCATCAAGCTCTCGCTTAGAAAGTACCTCGGGCCCAGCCCGGCATTAAGCTCTCGCTTGGAATCATTCTCGACCACGTGTCACATACCAATGCTCATGCAACACATGAATTATATGCAATTCATTATGGCCATCAAATCTCAAATCAAATGCATATTCATGCTTTTCATAATTCAAAGTTCATAAGAATATGACATAGATGATCATCTAAGGCATAAGCCACAATATCATAAGAACATATTATATTTCATCATTTGAAAGCATAAACATATAAGAACATATTATATTTCATCATTTGAAAGCATAAGCATGCTATCATACTTTCTTCTATGCCATATACATAAACTCATCATAGATTAAGCATGAATCCACAAATGCCATAATTGCATTCTTATCTCATCCTTAAGCCACATCAATGTGAAGCTCAATTTTTAAAACCTTTTTATTAGAATAATTTATAGACTTTAAGAAATGATATAATAATCAAATCAAGTTTGAGAAGAGAGAAAATATAATGCACGTATTTTCATGAAAACTCGGCCCAAAGCATTTCTCAAAATAAGGTACAAATGCAGAAGCTATAGTTTAGGTTTGAAAACAAATTCAAAACCCAACATGCGTGTATATAGATATATGTACAACATCAAAATCCAAAATAGAAAATCCGGAGCCCAGACCTAAGAGAATAGTATCGCTTTGAAGATGATCACTACAAACCTCTAGTCCAGCAGCAGCTACCTACGATCTGCACAACATCACAAACAATTCACACAGAGGTGAGTATTTTCATAATCTGTAAGTGCTTTTCGTACACTTACCAAAGTAGTTAATGCATAAGTACCCATTCTTTATTACCTTTTATGTACATTATGCAATAGGGAAAATACCTTATTAATTTCCTATCCAAATTCATTCTTAAATCACTGTTTATTACTGTTCAGAAAATTTCATAGGTGGCACGGGTCATGCCATGTAGAGCACTAGGTCGTGCTCATCCTAATTTTCGAGAATTCTGAAGCACAGAGCATGCTATCTAAATTGGTTGCAACAAGAGGGTGTGTTGACCAGCACAGAGGTCCTGCTGACCTACTGGTTTGTACAATTACGTTTCTGTTTAAAACAATCACAGCAGCAAACTGATAAGAGTCTAATTAATATATATAATTAGTATTAATATTTACATTTGTTAAAAGTATGTTTGGGCTTCTAAGTTCTATATATATAGGGGCATGGGAAAAGAGGGGATAGGAAATTACTTGTCATTGGTTTTTGGCTCTTTGAGCTTAGGAGAGTTGATCGCCTCTCGAATCGCTATCTTTGGGAGAGTGGTTGATCTAATTTTCCCTACAACAGGATGCACGACCAACAACAAAAAAAACAACAATATTTCAATAACAGTAAAATATATAGAGTAATGAGTTTTGATTTCTGTAAATAAAATGATGATTACAGAATATTTGTCTCTCTTTCTCTCTTGTTTCTCATCTCCCCTTTGAGTTCTATTTATGAGACTCCATTTTATTTTTACAGAGGGCATCACTTCAGTTGTAAAAGCCCAATTCTTCAGCCTTTTTCTTGTCCTCTGAAATTGGGACATGGCACACGCAGTCTACTTCCTTGAACTATTCTCCTGCCTTTTATTCATGCATTCTCTATTGTGGACCAGCCACCTTAACACACATCTTTTTCTATCACTATGACAAGTGGCAGTCCAGGTGTCCTAAGGAGATCTTCCCAGATCATGACTCCCTTTGTTAGGACAACCAGCTCCTACTAGTTATTAAACTAAAGGTGCAGAAAATGAACTTGTCCATCTTCCTTTGAGAACCATTTTGAACTTGGACATTGCCCTTTGCGACTGATCCAAAAAGTTTCCAAAATGCCTCGACAGGTGGTAGTGGTCTTCCGTTCCACAATAGTGTCCTCCGTCAAGATGCTTTATTGACCTATTACTAGATCTTCTATTTTTGGCAACACCTAGTTGGGTTCATCATCAAGCATCGAAGGCTAAAAAAGCATCAACTTTACCACTTTGACCACAGAATACATATCCATATACCGAGGTGATACGACTAATTATACACATCTATTCGACTCATATCATAGCGTGTTTTTGTTATATTTTGATAGATAAATTGCATAAATGTTAGAGTTTTCTTATGTTTATTTTGTTATCTAGGTATGTTTGCAAATGCGGGAAATTCTCTATAATTTGTCGGAAAATCGTGAAACTAGGCATTTCGGTGGAATTGGAATTGGTGTGGACAGAACACAAGTCTCGATCGAGGCATGTTGCACCTCGATCGAGACTCGA
>CANYCX012874727.1:0-14361 GCA_948193385.1 Breynia disticha f. nivosa
TGTTACATAAAATTTGACTTTTCACCTCGCATACGTGATCAATCTCAAAATCAACTTAGTCGACTACACTCAATATTAGTCGACTAATTTCAGCCAATAACCATTTTGAGACTAAAACCTTAATTTCATGTCATTCCATTTTGATCCAATCTGCCTCTTAAGCCTGTAGACAATGTTTATCAAGTTCATTCGTTTTAAACCATTATCAAAACATAGAAAGGACATAATGTTCACCGCCATTGGTGTAGCATCATCATCTAACCGGTGTGGTGTCGTCGACTTCCCCTTTTCCACTTTCCTTTTAACCTTCATTAAGTGTTCATCTTGATTCTATCTCTCTGCTATTAACTCTCATATTTGTGGTCTAACCCGTATGTTTGCTAACATTTCTCCCTCAATCGTGTCAAGCTATACTCATAGTTTCTGTAATGCAAACAAAGATTCAGCCTTATACGTCACTGTATTCTCGTCCTTCTACCCTTTTGGCTCAAGGCATCGACAACCACATTCACCTTACCCGGATGGTAATCAATGGTGTAGTCATAATCTTTTAGAAGCTCAATCCATCTCCGCTGCCTCAGGTTCAATTCTTTCTGAATGTAATATATTTATGGCTCTTGTGATCGGTGAAGATCTGGAATGTTTCACCATACAAGTAATGTCTCCACACCTTTAAGACGTGAATAATTACGGCCAATTCCAGATTGTGAGTCAGATAATTAACCTCGTGCTTCTCAATTATCGTGAGGTGTAGGTAATTACCCTGCCGTTCTGCATAAGTACACCCCCTAGTCCCGCCTTAGAAGCGTCGGTATAAACCACTAATCTGCCTCCATCAGTCAACAATATAATCACTAGAGCCTCCACTAATCGCTTCTTCAACTCCCGAAAACTTTCTTCACAACGTTCATTCCAAATGAACGAGGTGTTCTTCCTTAGGAGGTTGGTCAGCGGTCTCACCAACTTAGAGAAATTCGTGATGAATCTCCAGTAATATCCTGCCAAACCCAAGAAACTACGTACCTCAATCACATTCCTCGGGTCTCTCTCTCCTGAACTGCTTTGATCTTGCTTGGGTCCAGCATCACACCCTCGGCTGAAATCACATCCTCAGAAACACCACTTCTTTCATCCAGAATTCACACTTATCAAACTTGGCGTATAGCTGTTTCTTCTTTAGTATCTCTAGTACCTGCTGAAGATGTCCCTCATGCTCAAATCTATCTCTGGAATATACCAACACATCATTTATGAAAACCACCACGAAACTGTCTAAGTACGGCTGGAAAGTCTTGTTCATCAGAGCCATAAAGGCGGCTGGCGCATTAGTCAACCCGAACGACATCACTGTAAACTTGAAGTGGCCGTACCGAGTCCTAAATGCGGTCTTAAGAATTGAGTTTTCCTCTACCCGTAACTGCCAGTGCCCTGATTGCAAGTCGATCATAGAGAATACAGTTGCACCTATCAACCGATCTATTAAGTCATCAATTCTAGTATGGGGTATTTGTTCTTCACCGTCTACTTGTTGAGCTGCCGATAATCTATGTAGAGTCTTATAATCCCATCTTTCTCTTTACAAAAAGCACCAGCGCACCCTAAGGCAATGCACTCGGCCAGATAAAACCCTTCTCCAGAAGCTCTTCCAGCTGCCTCTTCAATTCTTGCAACTCTATTGCTGCCATTCTTTATAGAGCTATTGAGACTGGTGTTACTCCCAGCACCGTCTCACTATTAAAATCGACCTCCCTCTGTGGTGGTATACGTGGTAGTTCATCTGGAAACACCTCCGGATAGTCCCTCACAACATCTACATCTTTCACCTATGTCATCTTCTTATTTACATCCGTCACATAGGCCAAGTAGGCTTCGCACCCATCTCTAATTAGTTTTGCAACCATCGTCGCCGACACTAAGCAAGAAGGGATAACCTTCTACTCGCCCACTAATAACACCCTCTTCTCACCATTGACCTTTATTACTGCTTCCTTAGCGTCAGTTCACTACTGCTCGATTCTTGAACAACTAGTCCATACCCAGTATAACTCCAAACTCTGCCACCCTCAACACAATATCTCTCACAACATCCCTCACTAGTACAGTGCCCCCAGCTGGCATAGAAACTGCTACCACGTAGCCTAGAGGTGACACTCTACCTCCCATCTGTCCTACCATAGCCTCACTAATAAAAAAACATGTAGACCCAGGGTCAATCAACACCAATGTACTGTGAGTATAAATAATGATCATACCGGTAATAACATCAGGGTTGGCTGCTGCCTCATCATGTGTCATAGCATAAACACGTACCTATGATGGACCTACTGCCTATGAAACTCCTTCGCCTCTGGAGGTGGTGCTAGTAGCTCTCCCGTCTCTACCTCAGCCTCCGCCGAAAGCTATCACTTCTCTGTTGTCTGCCACGCTGCTCTATCCTGACAGAGCCCTAGCCTCATTACCAATCCTCAGATAACAGTGCTTCACCTGGTGGCCCGGCTGATGACAATAAAAACACAGCTGACGAGTATCCCACCAGTGCAACCTCTAGTACTCTACTGAACCAAGGAAGAAGATCTAAAGGTGTGACTCCCCCTGCTCCTAGAACTGCCTTTGTGTGGGCTACCTCCTCCTCCTGTGCTCCTCGGTGGTCTAGAGTCTGTCTTCTTTTGCCTCTAGTGGCACTAGACTACCCATCGGATACCTTTTGCCTCTTTTCTTTACGTCGGCCTTCCTCGGCCAACAACTCCTTAGCTCGGAGAGCCGTCTCTAGTAATGTCTAATAAGTCAAATGCTTCATTGCAATCTGGGTGCGGATATTTAACCGTAGCCCCCTCTCTAAACGGTCCCTCCTCTAAGCATCTGCTACCACATCCTCTGCCGCATACCTAAAAAGTTGGGTGAGCTGGGCCTCATACTCAGCAACAATGAGGTCCTTTTGCTTGAGCTCCAAGAACTCAATATTCTTCCAGCTTTTGTAAATTGGAGGGGTATATTTCTCACCAAACTCCCTCTGAAAGTCTTCCTAGGTC
The DNA here is from genome assembly GCA_948193385.1 of Breynia disticha f. nivosa. Classification (NCBI taxonomy): domain Eukaryota; kingdom Viridiplantae; phylum Streptophyta; class Magnoliopsida; order Malpighiales; family Phyllanthaceae; genus Breynia; species Breynia disticha. Next base: position 3,030 of record CANYCX012874727.1, read on the forward strand.
AGTGTGGGACGGTCATTCTGGTTCTCAGTACTGCCTCCCACCAATCCCATGCTCTTTTTTCCAACAAAGAGGTAGCATACATCAGCTTCTTTTTTGGCGAGCATCTTATCCAATTAAGAATGCGCTCGGTGTGGAAGAGTCAATCCTCAGCCTCTGCAGGATCCGTAGTACCTCGAATGGTTTGGCGCCCTGCTTGTGCACTTCCCCAAAGTTTCGATTGATACCATCCCCTTGTCGACCTCCCTGCCTGCCTCACATCTATTGCATCATAGTCTAGAAGAACAGGGCATAAGCAGGGTCGAGTGGTGGAATAGCACCTGGTGCAGGCTAAACTACGTGTTCGGGGGCTGTTCCTTGCCTCTGTACCGACTCTTAGGACTTCACGGTCTCGTGTGATACATTATCTAAATGTTTTTTTCCTAAAAGAAATCAAAACTAACCCACTTTAGGTTTGAAAAACATGATGCAAGAAATCAATTTTGGCAGTCCGTAGGGAATTCTAATCCCCACTCTGATACCACTAAATATGACACTCACATTCGCAAGTTCATTTTCGAATAAGTATGGATTTTGGCAACCATTTTTTCTCTAAAAATTGATTTAGCATGCCACACAAAATGGAATTAAGAATAAACATGCATTTTTTTAAAACCTCGGCCAATAATAAAGTTTATACAAAAATCATCGTCATATGCAGAAGCTATGGCTATGGTTTAGAACAATGCACGAAATCAACTACCTATACTATCATGTGTATAAATATACAAAAGTGGGTATAACCAAAACCCTCAAAATGCAAGCTAGGAGTCAACCTAAGCACAGTATCTATATCACCTCTGAGCCTGCCAAAAGAAAGTCTCGATCGATCTATTGTCTCTCTACACAATCATCACAAATCACACATGCACATGAGTAACTAAATACCCAATAAGTACACCTACCATCACTTACCAAGGTAGCCAATGCATAAACACTTTGTTGGTAAAGTGTGTTAGGTGTTATGGTTCATAATGGATCTAAGATAAACAGCCTAGGTTATCTAGTTCAATATTCATTAGTGCGTTATCGAGTTTAGGGAAACATCCTAGCACTTCTAGTTACATCCACTTATAATATGTTATTTGAGGTAGAGCCCTAAGCCAAATTTATACTTAACTATCATAAGATAATTCAATTATCAACTCTTTATTCTTCGTAAGAATTTACTACTACACGTTGTTGAATGAACGAGAACAATTTGGGAAACGGTTTAGGTAAACCGTTTTCCAACCCGTTTGGTCCTTCCCAAATCTTTCTGGAACTGAAATGGTTTTAGAAACAGTTTATCTAAAGCGTTCCCTAATCCATTTTCACCCTCACAAACTATTCTGGAAGTGAAACGGTTTGGGGAACGGGTTGAGTAATTTGTTCCCTATTTCATTTCATCCTCCCTAAAGTTCCCTGAAAGTGGAAAGTTTGCCAAACAAATTATGTAAACCATTCTAGAACTCGTTCCCTCTTCACAATACTTTCTGTAAGTGGAACGGTTTGGGAAACGGTTTACTCAAACCGTTTCCTAAGCCGTTCTAACATGTAGATTACAGAATACAACAACATTCAAGTGTCACACACATTACACTCAAGTCATAGGTAGCATTCCCTAAGAAAATTCACAGACATTCCTAACCTTAAACCACATCATTCACACTTAAAGTACTTATCAATCATCACACATTCCATCCACATTTCACAATTCACACAAATAACTTAAAGTCCCAAACCATACACTATTCATACAATATTCATAACTCATTTCCAACTTGTGCACAAACCAACACTTTTACAACTAGCACATATTCTTCATATTTCCATATCATAACCATACAACATCAAATGCAAAGGTATGTCATTATGAATGTCAATGCATTTCTAACAAATGCAGGCCCTAGGGTCTTCTTTGTGCACGTGAGAGAGTCCACTCTCGTAAATTGGCTAATCCCCATATAATTTAGAGCTTTTGTGAACCTCAAATTTATAAAACTCATTTTCGATTAAATAACGATTTGACAACCACTTTTTAAAACGTAAATTTTACGAGAGAGAAGAAATAAGAAACATAGTTTTCAAATTATTAGATAAAGATCGATGTTGGCCCTACACAAAATAAGAATCGAAATGCAGAAGCAATGGAAAATGTTTTAAATGTCATGTTGATACATCTTGTCTATGCTAAAATTTCATATGTTCATACAACATTAAACAAATTCCAAAACTAGGAGCTCGACCTTCTTCAGTATCGCATTGCTTAGCCTTACCGAAAACGTAGTCTCGTCACTAATCCCTATCACTCTGTACAACATTCAACAACATACAGGGGTGAGTACATAAAAATACTGAGTAAATGATAAACCTATTGTTGTTAAGATGAAGTGCAGGAATCTTCGGCCAGTACGGGGCGTGCTCAAGGAACATGATGTTGTGTTCATGCCTTAATTCCCAGATGGCACCACGTTGCCATGTTAAATACGGTTCTTTATTTTCAAAACACAACCAAACAAGATATCTTTATGTCTACACATATCCGGTGCACTTCATTTACCATTTGTACAGTGTCTATATATATTTCAAAACTCTCATACCACCCTTATTTGCATCTTAACACTATTTCTTAAGAGGGGCTATAAATCCTAGTTATTACTAGACTACTACATACTGGGTCAATTATTGAACTCATTTGCCCCTTAAGCAATCACAATTTTTGCCTGCGAGTAATGAGGGAATTGCCAGCACAGGCCGTTCTCATGGCCTTTCTCCCTCTTTGTTTTACTTCCTTAGCATAATATACATTACAATCTAAATTGATCAACAGACCTCACAACCATATAAAATCGTACTCATTTCATATAACTCGCACAAAATCACATGTAAATCAATTACACACCATACTCATATCATAATCATAATCCACACACATTCATTTCCATGAAATCAACATTATGTATGCATAATGAATGAAAATGATATGCTAATGCATTCCACACAATATGCCCACAATCCACAAACTAGAGAGCCTCTGCTCTCTCTTTTCACTCGAGAGATCTCTCTCTCTCTTTTCATTTCATTTGGGCTAATCCCCCTTTTTATCTATACGGAAGAACAACTCACCCTCTGGAGAAGAACATCTTGCCTTTCCATTCACAAGTCAAGCTCTCGCTTGCTTTTTCCTCGGGTCTAGCCCAACATTGAGCTATTGTTTGGCATAAAATATCAGTAGGGATAAATCCCTATTTAAATCAACAACAAGAGCCATGCTCTTTTGTTCACAATTGGGCTAATCCCCCATTTTATCATACGGTAGAACAACTTGCCTTCTGAGGAAGAACACCTCGCCTTCTTTTTACCATCTCAAAGCATGAACATACAATCGTGCTCATGCAACGCCAATAATGACATGTATGAATGCAATTCATGCATTTCCAAATTCCATTTCACAATTCCACGATATCACACACATATGAATGTTCAACATCATTCATTACTCACACAAGTTCATCATAATAACCATAACATGCCCAGAGGCCATATTCTTATGAATAATCAACACTTTTCACAAAGAGTTTAACACTCACATGAACCATTTGCATTATAACTCATCGTATCATAATACTCATAATTATATAACCACAAATACCATACACGGCCAACTCGTGGCCCAAGCCAATACAAACATCATTCACAACACATACAAGTCCATCACCATATCCATAATAAAACTCTCATAACGGGTATATGGTTATTCAAACCCACCCAATCATATAATTGAACATTCCAAGCGAACTCACCCATTCGCGGTAATTAATCTTAAATCATTTCAATTCATCATCAATTTATATATCATTTCTAAATACCGTTTGCATTCCAACACATCTCAACATACCACTAAGCATTCATTCTCATTTCCCACATAATTCACAAGCACATCTCTTTCCATAACTTACTTACTTTTAAGCAAACTCTCCATCACATTCAATTTCATTAATAAAACATTTTCATAGTATCTTACCATCATCAATTACATTCAACATAAATCAACCATATCTCTCACAAATTTCCAAAACATTCTATACAAACCAAATCAAGCAACCAAGTTCTTTATGGACACATTTCCACTACCATTTTAACCAATAAAGTATAAATAAAAAATGCTTAACCACACCGAGGTAAAACCTAGAATGGTAAGCATAAAAAATGTACTTACCTCGACATCCGCAACGTCGGCTCTTGGCTCAACTCTGCCTGCGTCTCGAACACTACCTACACAAATCGAACCACATTTTTCTTATTACACACATATTTAAACTCATTTCCATATTCTAACTCCTATTTCCCACAAATTCCCAATTACTTTAACCATATGTTCACAAAACTCTCACAAAATTGCAATACAAAACTAAATTTGCTTGCCATCATGAATAACCATAAAACCCCTTCTAAAATCCATACTATTACATAAAAATTTCACATAAGTTTGGAGCTTACCTCGCTGAAAATTGAAGCAAAACCCTAGAACTCATCTATGTTATGTCTCCTTCGTAATAGCTATTGATTTTTAGGTATGGAAGTGAGGATTTGGGGTTGGAAATGATTAAAATGGTGTTTTTAGGGTTTATGGTCGAGAGAGAGAGGTATGTTGACTTAGGGTTACAAATATACCACTCTCTCTCTTGTTTAATAAAAAAAGCATTTTATTTTTATCCCGCCAGATAGAATGGCCTAGCTAGGCCATTTGCCTGGCTGTTCCAGAGCAACGTCAAGCATAATTTTTTTCAACCAAAACAGTGGAGAATGGCCATGGGAACGATTTCCCTTGGCCGTTCCAGGCTATTGATTATTTTACAATTTTTTGCCAAGTTTCGATTATATTTTTTGGGGCTTTATAGCTTTCGCTCAATTTGGCTAATCCCCACATTGAAATTTAGAGCTTTTGCTCAAATTGGCTAATCCCCACATTATGAACATATAACGATGCCTATGAAAATGTCCACATGACATATATGAATGAATGCAAACATAATCACTTGTCATCAACACTATCTCATCACATAAATTCTCAGCTTGCACACATCATGCTACACACAAAATACACTTCACAATATCATAATCCACATTCATGTCACCAATCATTAGCCTAAATCACATTTTACTCAATTTTCTTTGCATTCATCACATGAACATTTCAATGCCCTTAAGGCACAAAATTGCACCACTCTTCCATTCTTACTTACACAACCACAATACAAATCACATGCCATACACTTTCACAACCTTACAATCCACACAACAAGATTACATCAGAATGCAACCAAATGATCAACATAGCATGAATTACACACCATAGTCCAAAACACAACACAATATGACATATTTCACCTTATGCTTTCTAATCATATTTTATTTCCACACCATGATCAATTAGTCAATCATACTTAACCACACAGACACAAAACTTACCAAGTTAAGTGACATTCGGTGCACTTACCTCGAACTCCGCAAAGCTAGCTCACACTCAACTCTGGTTTATATCCCGCTCAAATTTTCCTACATGTTTCTAAACCAAAAACACAAGATTAACACAAATTTCATATCTTTTCCCCCAATCCTAGCCTTAATCAACAAACTCTCGCATTTTCCCTAAGCCCATATTGTAATCCCTCCTCCATACCATTCACACCTATCTTAACCCACACATCTCTCAAATCCTCACATAAAACCCACACAAGACACTCTTAAACACTCAATCATCACAGCTAAACAAGGTCTTACCTCACTCCATGTAGGATTGATTCAAAGATCTGCCCAAGAGGTTACTTTGCTTGAAACTTTGAGAGATAAAGGGGAGGAGGAAGGTTTTTGGTTTGGAGAGAGTGAAGAAAGGTCTTTAGGGCATCTAAAAAGGTGTAGGGTAGGTTTATGTCACATCTCCCTAAAATCTTCCATATATGAATCTGATTTTAAACACCCACCGCTTAAAACAGTTTCCAGAACGGTTTACATAAATCGTTTGGAAATCCGTTCGATACTATTTGGCGCAAAATTCAAAGTTTCTATCTATGATGGGAACGATTTTGGGAACGGTTTACTTAACCCGTTTCCCAGGCCGTTTCCCCTACAAATTTTGTCTAATTTTCACGAAATTCTTTGTTATATTTTTTTGGGACATTACACACTTCTTGTGCATTTATCAGCGTGCATATTCTTTTCTTGTCTATATTAATTTCATTTAGAATGATGGCCATGAATTATTTGAATCCAATAGTAACTATCATATTGAAATTATCACTTATTCCATACATATTCACCAAAATATTCTCGATTATATGTGAATAAATGAATCTCTTTATGCTCATATTCTTTTACCAATGGTATAAATGCCAACCAAGGATGCGAAGAGAATGAAAAAATATTATGATCCCATGAAACGAAAGTGTTATTGTTTGAATATTTTTAACTATGTAAAAATTTAAAAAATTTTAAAAACCTAAAAGTCAGATACATAATACAAAGCTTGATTCTTTGTATTCGTCAAAATGAGTCTAATACAGTGCACTTCTTTAAAAGCATACGATATTTTTCACGTTCAATATTCAAAATCCAATTATTAAATTAAAAGTCAAATTAAACCAAAGATCAGAGATAATACATATCACGCTCAGTGTTATTAACAATTGTCTATAAATAGACCTTGTAGCTCCTCATTCAAGGTACGTACAATTCACCTACTATTACACTACAAAAACCATTACTCAAATACTGACTTAAGCATCAGAGTGAAATCAAGGGACAAAACCCTTGACTATTTGACTTTGTGATTTTTTACAGATAGTATTCAAGGCCGACGTTCAATCTTCATTATTGTTGACTAGAAAATAACAATTGGCACCTTCTATAGGGAATCACTTTATTTTTTAAGAATGAAAGCCTTGATCAACTTGCTTTACTTTTTGACAAAATGGTGAAAATAAGATCTTTGATAGGAAGTCAATAAGAAGGAGCTCAAGAGGGGAATCGACACTCCAGTCCCTATTAAGCTAGAACTTCTAGGGTCCCCATTGCTCTGGTTGCCATAGTTCCATGTGAAGTATTTGAGGCGCTAAAACGCCAATACAAGGAAACTCAAAAACTCCTTCATCAACTTTTAGAAGTGAGGGCACCAAAACCTCCAATAAATCTTACACAAGAAATTCCATTAGATGCTGTGGAAAGATAGTGATAGATATGGTGAGTCATCCCCATATTCATCAAGATCAAGCTACTGCTGAAGGTAAAATGCAATACAGGTACGAGGTAGTGAGGGATAGGGGAAGAAACACTCCTCACATGCCGAGAGAAAAGTATCAAGGGATGGTTAAAAATTTTGACAAAGGGGTCAAAGCAGCAGAGCTTAAATAATTCTTTACGACCAAGAATGTTAACAACATTAAAAAACTATGAAGAATATTTTGGCTGACTAGAAACTCAGGACCAAAGCCAAAGAGTTCAGTGAAGGAAAAATTCCTTTCACTAAGGAAATTATGGAAGAACCACTCCTTTCTAGGTTCATCCCTCAGCTCCTATCCTTTGCAGAGAAAAAAGATCCTCATAAGCTTATACAACACTATAAGGCTATTACTTTATTGCATAGATGGAAGGATTCGAGCATGTGAGAGAATTCTCCATCACTTTTAAGGATGTTGCTAGGGATTGGTTTAATGGCTTAGGCGAGTCTTCAGTAGCATCTTTTCATAATTGAAAAAGATGTTTTTTTAACATCTTTATCATTAATAATAAAAGAAAGAACCCTTATGTTAATACATTGAAAGTAAAAGATGTTTTTTTAATCGGGGATAAAGAACCCTTATGTTAATACATTGACAGGTTTTGCAGTGCAATGTTGGAGATAAAGGAGTTGCCACCTGAGGTAGAAGTTGCTGCCATGTTGCAAGGAACAACGTCAGTAGATTTACAGAAGGTGTTGTCACTTGAACAACCTAAGACGATAAATCACTTATTTTCTCTAGCTAAAAAGTACATAACATAGGTAGAGATGTTGAGAATAGTGGGATCCTCTAGAGATGAAAAAGACAAAAAGAGGGAAGATCAAATAGAGGAATCTTTAAGAAGGAAGAATAAGGGGGTGGTAGACTTTAACAGATCTACAAAGCCAAAGTTTGAACATTTAAAAAATCTTTCGCAAACATTCTAGCATCCATCTAACATACTGTACTTATTCGTTTTACTCTGACAATGGATAAAATAATAGGAAAAGATACAAAGGCATACTGTGAGCTCTATAGAGCATATGGTCACTTCACTAAAAGATGTCATGACCTTATAAGCCAAATTGAAGTCTTATTCAAGGATGGTAAGCTTCACAATATTAATGCTGGAAGAAATGACTATGGGAATCACAGTGGAGGAAGGACACATAACAATCGAGGGGGTACAATAACCAATCTAGACATCGACAAGATGATAAGAATCGTAGGAGAAATTACAAAAGGAGAGAGAACACGAGGCGTGATAGAAGGCCCCAAAATAATAACAGAAGGAATAAGAGAAAACCTCCTAGAGTAGATAATGAGCCTACCTATCCCAAGATTAACTCTATTTTAGGAGGAGAAATGTTAGTAGGAGACTCCTCCATAATAAGGAAAGCATATAAAAGAGAGGCATACTAGATGAACTCAGCCAAGGGTGGAGAAGAAGAAGAGCAAGTAATCACCTTCTCTAAAGAGGATATAGGAGATATGCACTTGCCTCATAATGATCCATTAGTCATATTTGTAATAGTGGCAAAATACCCAATTCAACGAGTATTAGTAGATTCAAAATTTTTTGTTAACCTCATCTACTGGAACTACTTTGAGAAGATGAACTTAACACAAAATTGATTGAAGGTTATAGATACGTTGTTGTCTAGTTTTGTAGGAGAAGCGGACCTAATAGTGGAATCAATCCAACTCCTAGTCACTTTGGGTACAGAGCCTGACCTAATCACTCAGATGGCTACCTTTATGATAGTAAAATACACATCCTTAGCATACAAATTATTTTTAGAAGGCCATTGCTTAATGACATGCGAGTTGTAATCTCTTTGGCCTATTTACTGATCAAGTTCCCAACGCTGAATGTAATAGGCCAAGAGGGGAAGTCAAAAGACTTCTAGAAAATGTTATGTTTCCTAAGTAAAATCTCCCACAATGAGGAAGAAGGAGACCTTACGCATAAATAATTAAAGAGAAGTAGAGCCTAAAGGTAACCCCTATGAAAATTTTATAGCAAGGGAAAGGTTAGATCGAGTGTAGATGGATAATGAGAATAAAAATAAAGTGGTGATCATAGGTAATCAATTGCCTGCAAAACTAAAGAAAGAAATTATTGAGTGTTTACAAAAGAGCATTGATATTTTTGCATTTAGTCTATGATTGAAGGAGGTGAGATACGTTGCGGGCCAGCAGTTGAGGGATCTACTACTTAGTATTTTAACATGTCAGTCTAACATGCATGAGCTTGATGATATGCCCTAAGGTTGCCACCATTTGTGGAATAAAGAAATCAACAATACTAGCTATCCCTTTTTATGATTGTATGGCCAATATGATATACATAATTTCTTATAGTTTATCAAGTTTTATGTTAACACTTTTCCATGTAGTAGAGAAATACTTTTAAGGTATTTTCCATTAAAGAACTTGGGATGAGGTTCTCCTTCTCAACTCTCTAACTAGTAATCATTAAAGAACTTGGGATATTATTAAAGATGGCACCACTACTTTTATTGGCAGCACGATATTATGTTTGTAAGTTAAACTGAATGGGCTTGTGACTGAAGAACTTGGGATATTATTCTTCTAAGACTCACAGTAATTGTATGTCTTCTACATAGTACAGATCCAAGGAAAAACTACTACTACAGTATTCTCCACTCATTTTTTCAACACAAGTTGTGAGTCTCCATAAATCTTGATATATTTTTTCTTTTAGCTCTCTTAATATCTCTAGTCCTATTATAAACGCTTCAAACTTAAATTGATTGTTAATGAAGGTAAAGTTTATTTTGGAAGCCAGTGAAGTCTTACACCTATAAGGGACTTGATTACCACTCATATCCCTGCGACTTCATATGTGCTAGATCCATCAAACTTAAAAGCCCAAGGAAATTCCTCCAGATAGACTACTTTCAATGAGGGCTCTTCATCAGACATGCCCGAGATAGGATGATCTTCAAAGAAATCTGTTAGGGCTTATCCCTTCATAGAATTCTAAGGTATGCATTGTAGAGAAAATTCTGCCAAGGCCAAGGCCCATTTGCCTATCATTTCAGCCACTATAGGTCTTGTTAACATGTACTTAGTGACATGAATTTTGATATTTCATAAATCAAATTACCAATCATATACTATCTCAACTTAGTACATACAAAGTATAATGTAAGGAAAATCTTCTCTATAGGTAAGTACCTTACCTTTACATCTTTTAATGTTCTTCTCAGATAATAAATTGCTTGTTCATCGCCCTTCTTATTATTTTGTGCTAGGATTCACCCAATGGACTCCTCAGCAGTAGATAAGTATAATTTCAAGCAAACATATTTCTTTAGCAGCATAAGTACTAAAGGCTTTGTCAAGTATTCTTTGATTTTCTTAAATGATTTGTGGTCACATAGTTTCCACAAGAACTTGTCCCTTTCTTTAACTTTAAGATTTTTAAAACCCCTTTGTTTTTTCAACAAGATTAGAAATAAATCTTCTTAAATAGTTTACCTATTTTAGGAAGCTCTGTAACTCATTCTTACTAGTTGGCGGCCTAGCTTATAGGATGACCTTGGTTTTATTATCGTCCACTTCTAGTCCTCTTTGATGAACTAAGAAGCCCAAAAAGCTTCCATCCCTAACACCAAAAGCACATTTGGGTGGGTTTAACCTGAGTTGATGGTTCCTCAATCTCGAGAACCCATCCTTTAGATGATCTGCATGCTCATATTCCTTTTTATACTTTACTAATACATCATCAATGTATATGTAACATCCTCATTTTAAAATCGTAAGATTAATAAAATAATTAAAATGATTAATAATTTATTAAATTGAAAGAAAGGAGCAGTGAATCGAAGGTTGACAAAAAGTTGACCTGAAGTATTTACGAAAAAAAAAAAAATAAAAAAAATAAAAATAAAAAAATAAAATAAAAGAAAAAAAAAATTAAAAAAAATAATAAAATAATGGAAAGATGTATATAAGCGGTGGATTCTTCTTCAACTTCCCAGAAACCTTTGAAATTAATAAAAAGAGAGAGAGAGAGTCGTGAGAAGGAA
>CANYCX012874864.1:0-16803 GCA_948193385.1 Breynia disticha f. nivosa
TTATGGTAATAGCATGCCAGAATAGCCCGAGCCGCTGCTATACCAGTTATAAATCTGTCAATGCATGCTGGTATAGCCAAAGCCGATGCAAGACAGTTTTTATAATTGGGTGCCTGCCGGACTACCAGAGCCAAGGTCTTACCCCAGGTGCCTGTTGGATTAGCCGAACCAAGGTCTTACCCTTTTTTCTATCCATGGATACACACTGAAATATCACAATAATCATAACAACACCTGGCCAGGGTTTTATTTCTTTTTCATTTCTTATGAAACTTTCCTTAATTACTCATCAAAAGTATATATTCTTTACATGCTCAACAAAAGCCATATATTCCAATTTACTCCCGAGAAGTATTCATATGTATGAATGCTAAATGCATTCTCATGCCATAATCATGCATTCACAATATACTCATACATGCCAAAAATCAAGATTTGATTTACATAATCCTTCACATTGAACAAATCAACCAAGTTAAACTCATTCAATAAAGTCAAATACATCTTTCACATTTATGTACATATGATCATCTCATCATTTAATATACATATATGCTTAATAAGCAAACTATGCAAATATATATTTCATAAATCAATTACATGTATCCTCATCAAGATATCAAACATATGTCACACAAGTACATATCAATCATGTACATCTGCAAATCATTTACCCAAAATTAATCATATACACGGAATCATCACATTCTGCTTTTCCACAAATTTACAACATTTAGCCAATTAAACCTTTCATAATATACTACATCATTTACATACAATATACATATATATATGTACAAGTTTACCAAATGATATATATATGCGATGCTATCATGTTTGTATATGTATTTTTTAATACATTTCTCCACCATTTTCCTTTCTTCCATAGTAAATTCTAACTAATCTTCATTTAATCTCATTCTTCCCTTATCACAATTCATCCTTAACTCACTTAAACATCATTTTCTAGTATAATTCCACAATGCAATTCATTCAATAAAAAACCTACAATTCATTTTCTTCCACTTCCTTCACAAATTCTTATACCCTTTTTCTTTCATCCAAAATTAATTTCACCACACTAATTACCCAATTAAATTGGGCATATAATTAACCTCAATAGAGCTCAATAAAGCTAACCATATTCAGTTGGGCGTATTGTTATGGTTGATAGAGTGTTGAGAAACTGCGAGCTGAGGATTGGCGAGCTAACCTATGTAGCAGACCTTATTGTATTGAGGATGGCATACTTAAGTGTTATTTTGGGCATGTACTGGTTGTCCAGAAATAAGGCCGTAGTGGATTGCTACGCAAAGGAAGTAGTGGTAGAGGTAGATGGCGGGAGGAGAGTTTTGCTTGTCGGAGAGCGGAGGGTTATACCTTCCTGCTTGGTTTCTGCAGCGATGGCTGCTAGGTTGATTAGAGACGGATGTGAGGCCTATCTTGCCTGTGTGACTGATTTGGGGCAGAACAAGCTGAGCGTTGGGGATGTGCGAATAGTGAGGGAGTATCCAGATGTATTCTTAGACGATTTGTCGGGTTTACCGCCGCAGCGAGAGGTAGACTTTGAGATTGAGACGGTGCCGGGAGCAGCGCCAGTCTCGATAGCTCCATATCGGATGGCAGCGGTGGAGTTGCAAGAACTTAAGAAGCAGTTAGATAAGCTTCTCAAGAAAGGCTTTATTCGATCGAGTATGCCACCCTAGGGTGCACCGGTGTTTTTTGTCAAAAAGAAAGATGGGAGCATGCGTTTCTGCATAGATTACCGGCAGCTGAATAAGTTGACTGTGAAGAACCGTTATCCACTATCGAGGATAGATGACCTGATCGATCAGTTGAGGGGAGCTACAGTTTTCTCTAAGATTGATTAGAGATCGGGGTATTGGCAGCTGTGAGTGGAGGAGAGTTCCATTCCTAAGACCGTGTTTCGGACTCGTTACGGCCACTTCGAGTTCACTGTGATGTCGTTCGGTCTGACTAACGCGCCGGCAACCTTTATGGATTTGATGAACATGATCTTCCAACTGTTTCTGGATAGCTTCATGGTGGTATTTATTGATGACATGTTGGTTTATTCCAGAGATCGGTTGGAGCACGAGGGGCATTTGAGGTAGGTTCTGGAGATACTTAGGGAGAAACAGCTATATGCCAAGTTCAAAAAATGTGAGTTCTGGATGCGAGAGGTGGTCTTCCTAGGCCACATTATATCGGCAGAGGGTGTTATGCCAGATCCCAGCAAGATTAAGGTGATTCAGGAGTGGGAGGCTCCAAGGAGTGTGATAGAGGTACGTAGTTTCTTGGGATTAGCAGGTTACTACAGGAGGTTTATAGCTGATTTCTCAAAGATAGCGAGGTCGATGAATAATCTCATAAAGAAGAACAATCGGTTCATTTAGAATGAGCAGTGTGAGGAGAGCTTCCAAGAGTTAACGCGGAGATTAGTAGAGGCACTTGTACTTGTATTGCCGACAGATGGTGGAGGATTTGTGGTTTACATGAATGCTTCGAAAGCGGGTTTAGGAGGAGTACTAATGTAGAGTGGGAGGGTGATTGCTTACACTTCGAGACAGTTGAGGCATCATGAAGTTAATTACCCGACCCACGACTTAGAGTTGGCAGCTATCATCCACGCTTTGAAAGTGTGGAGGCACTACCTATATGGTGAGACATTTCAGATTCTGACCGACCATAAAAGTCTGAAATATATCACTACGCAGAGGGAGTTGAATCTGAGGCAGAGGAGATGGATTGAGCTCCTCAAGGATTATGATTGCACGATCGACTACCATCTGGGTAAAGCTAATGTGGTTGCAGATGCACTAAGCCAGAAGGGTAGAGAGGACGAGGATACAGTGACTTATAAGGCAAAGTCCTTATTTGCATTAAGAGCTTTACGGGTACAGCTGGACATGGTTCAGGGGGAGATGTTAGCAAACATTCAGGTTCGACCCCAGATGCAAGACTTAATAGCTGAGAGGCAGAAGGATGATGAGAACTTGATGAAGATTAAGAGGAAGGTTGAGAAAGGAAAATCGACTACTCCGCACAGGTTAGATGAGAATGGTATCCTTTATTACGGAGAGCGGTTGTGTGTTCCTGACCTAGCTGAGGTCAAGGAGGTTCTGATGACAGAGGCACACTCTTCACCACTTTCAGTACATCTGGGAAGCACTAAAATGTACCAGGATAAGCGAGAGATGTATTGGTGGGTGAATATAAAGTGGGAGATCGCCGACTTCGTAGCTCGGTGTCTGTCTTGCCAGCAAATTAAGGCAGAACATCAAGCTCCAGCAGGGAAATTGAAGCCGTTAGAGATTCCCGAGTGGAAATGGGAAAAGGTGACGATGGACTTCATTATGGGGTTGTCGAGGACGTTCAGGAGGCATGACGCCGTGTGGGTTATAGTTGACCGATTGACAAAATCGACGCACTTTTTGGCGATTCGATAGGATGATACACTGGACAAGCTGGCAGGCTTGCATGTTTTAGAGATTGTGAGGTTGCACGGGGTGCCTGTATCTATTGTGTCGGATAGAGATCAGCGATTCACTTCTCAATTCAAGAGGAGCTTATAGGATGCAATGGGCACCAGACTGAGGTTCAGAACCGCGTTCCACCCTCAAATTGATGGTCAGTCTGAGCGGACTATTCAGACAGTGGAGGATATGTTGAGAGCATGTGTGTTGGAGTTCGGGGGTAGCTGGGATGATCACTTGCCGCTGATAGAGTTTGCCTACAATAACAGCTACCACTCGAGTATCGGATGGCGCCTTACGAGGCATTGTATGGTCGGAGATGTCAGAGTCCAGCTTATTGGGACGTTGAGGGCTTACGACAGATTGAGGGGTCGGAGTTGGTGTAACAGACATTAGAGAAAGTGAATGTGGTAAAGAGGTGTATGCAGGCAGCCTAGGATCGCCAGAAGAGTTACTTTGACCGACACTACAGAGAGGTTTCTTATGAGGTCGGAGACTGAGCGTTCTTGAGAGTGTCGCCTTGGAGAGGCGTAATCCGATTTGGGAAGAAGGGAAAGTTGAGTCTGAGATATGTGGGACCGTATGAGATCATTGAGAAGGTTGGACCACTTGCTTACCGACTGCAGTTGCTAGAGGAGTTGCCCAGACTTCACAATGTTTTCCACGTATCGATGTTGAGGAGGTATCGTTCTGACCCGAGTCACGTGCTCAACCTTCCAGAGTTATAGATTTCAGATGACCTTATCTACGAGGAGGAGCTTGTAGAGATACTGGATCAGCAGATTCGACAGCTGAGGAATTGGGAGATTCCGATGGTGAAGGTGAAGTGGAGCTTCCACTCACCTAAAGAGGCGAACTTAGGAGGTGGAGGGCGATATGCGAGAGCGGTACCCACACTTGTTTCTCGAGACATGATATGTTTGAGGTATGTTTCTTTAGACTTTTTGATGTTTTGAGTTAGTGTTAAGATGGTATGTTTGGGAGTTAAGTTAGGAATTGAATTACGATTTAGTTTAAGTGTTGAATCCTTAAAATCTAACTTGTTTAATTTTGGGGACAAAATTTTCTAAGGGGGGAGAGTTGTAACGCCTTAAAAAATGTTAGTTCTGTGTTATATTATGTTTGGGACAAGTTGGAAGTGTGTTGGTATAGAGTTATGCATGTTCGGAATCGAAATAAGTCGAAAAATGCCGAGTTATGTAGTCTGCAGCAAAATAACGTATGCCATGTTGTAGATTAACCTACGTTAATGAAATTAACGTATGCCAAGTCCCCTGAATAACATACATTATTCATCCTGCACAGGGACACTTCTGGGCTTCATTAACGTATGCCAACATTGGGAAATAAACATACGTTAACGGACCTCTGTACATGTCATTGAATGGCCGAGACACATTCCAACTGTCCCATAACTCACTCTCACCTACCAAAACACTCTCCAAACATCCTCTCAATCATTTATAGCCATTCCAAACACAAAACCTATCTTAGAACAACACATTTCAACCAGATTAAACACATTTCCAGCCTCGAATCAAGCCTTCCTCTCTCAAGGTTCAAAGGAAACGGGAATCAAGATAAAATGCTAATCCCGAGCTAAAATGTGTTGTAAATTAGGTACATTGTGTAGGGTTTTGTTAGTTTTTGAATATATAACGTGATTTTATAAGCCGTTGACCCTAAAACATCCGTTTTTGTGAGATTTAAGAGATTAGGGTTTTTGGGAGTTTTGGGGATTTTGGATAGAAATCATAATAGAGGGTTGAAACAACCCACATTGTGTGCTAAATGATTGAAAATGTGATTGTGTTTGTGTAGGGAACGATATTCGGAACCCGACTCAGGAATCGCTCGACGAATCGAACCTCAGAGCCCGAGGTAAGTGCTTTATGCCACTTACTTGCTATGTTTTTGTTTGTTAATGGTTATTCTTGATTGTATGATGATTCTTGGTTTGGCTTGATAAGTATATAATTGCGTGTTATGTGATTAAGAGGCTTCCTAACAAAAGTGGTTTTGCTTGTATGGTTGCTCAATGATGATTGCAAATTGTGGTACGGATATGTTGTTATGAAATGGGTTCTTAGGAACCAAATATGTGGACATTTATGGTTGGTTTGGAAAATGCTATGTGTATGAAGTGGTTAATATAAAATGTGGAAATGGATATATGACTTGAGGTTGATTTACATTATGATCAATGTTTGATGCTCATTATGGTTATTTGTATTGTGGCTAAAGGCCTTGAGGAAATGGATTGCATTCATTCATTTCATGTTATGTGGAACATATGAGCATGCCTGCATGAGGCATATGTATGAGGGCGTAATGGCCAAATGTGAAAATGATAAGAGGGCGTAATGGCCGTATCGATACTTATATATGGGCGTAATGGCCGATTTGATATATGTGGGCGTAATGGCCGAAATGAATTATTTGAGGGCGTAATGGCCAAATATGCAATGGGATCGAGTGAAGTCTCTCCCTTGCAAAGTTAAGGCTCCGGAGCAATGCATTGTGTGAATTGCATTAGCATTTGCATAATGCATCCATTCATTTCTTATGGTTGATGTTGTTTGAGATTCTAGAATGCTAATGGCATGTTTGATTTTACATGAATATGTGTTATGGAAATTAAATGATGTGAATCGTAAGTATGAAATGAAATGGTTTAGATGTGATAAAAATGATATGATATGTGAAATGTTGAGCATGTGAAAAGGATGAGAAATTGGTAATGTGTTATGCCTAACAATATGTTGTGAATGATGTTCGCAAATGGCATGAATCTGGATGATTGTGAGTGATTCATGATTTATTGTGTTAACTATATATTTAAATGATTAAACAAGATGATTTGGATGTATATTGAACTTATATGGATGCCTTATGAGTTGATTGAGATGCTTAAGGTGAATAGTTGAGTGTATGCATGGAAACACTTCGGCAGAATTCAGACAGAATACCCTGAGTGAATTAACGTATGCCAACATTGAGAATAAACATACATTAACTTAGTTTGGCATACGTTAATTTGGACCTTGGCATACGTTTTTCATCCTGGTCACAACCCAGAATAACGTATGTTAAGGGGCCAAAGTTGACATACGTTAATTTGGTTCTGTAACCTTAAATTTGACCGAATAACATCCAAATGAATATCTAATGTACCCTAATGATCTAGGATGGTTTCCTTGTTGAATTAAATACTTAAAGTGAATCAATAAACATCTTAATGATTGTTGTGAAATGGCGTTAGGATGCCATAGGGAGGATAAGTCGGAATGACCGAAGACTCCCCTGCACCCCAGCATGTAGCGACACTGAGGGACAACCTTACTGAGTATCTAAAAATACTCACCTGTGTTTTGCTGGATTCTGTGCAGATTGACAGTAGCGGAGCTGGGACTTGCTTTTGGAGCGGAGCACGAGCATGTGATACGTGGAGGATAGGTCGGCTCCTAGCAGATTTTGGGCATTACACACTTTTGTATTTTGTACAGCCATACACATATCAATATAGGCTTTTACTGGCATTTGCATTGTTTTAAACCAGAAACCATAGCTTCCGCATTTATGATACTTTGCTTTGTATTGGATCGGTTTAAAGAAAATGCATGTATGCCACTATTGATTTCATATATATATATATATATATATATTCACTTTATTTGAATTGTACACTGTTTGTTTTAAAGAAAAAACATGGTTGCGAAAATCGGATTTATTCGAAAATGGATTTAAGCAAAATTAGGGTTCACAATATATATATATATATATATATATATATATATATATATATATATATATATAAGAAATCAGACATGCTTCTAATGTGTTATTTTCAGCACAAATCAACACAACATAATCTAAAAACATGTCAAAACAAGATTTTAACCAAGAACATCTCATACAAGAATTAAGACCTAAAAAATATAAGGTTTGATGTTTACCTTTAGAGCTTGATTTACCGAAAACCATAGAAACACCAACCGAGAGGCAATAATGGATTTCCTCCTCTACAGTATAACACACGTTAGAACAGAATCTAATTCGAACATAGTGCTAGCTCTCTTTCCTTGTATCATTTGAACAATTGAATGGAAAAGGCAAGAACAGAACTATTTCTTTCTTCCTTTAAGTGAGGTATACGTTTCTTACTTCAAGAACAATAGAAGACTTTCTCTTTTCTTGAATAAAAGTGACGACCAATAAAGAGAGAGGAAGAGAGGGGGTGGCACAAACTGAGAGAGAGGGAGAACCACAACTAGTAAATTAGGGTTAGAGTTTAAGACTCTTTATGTCTTTAAATAACTATTGGCTCCTTATTTCTGCTTAACGCTGATGGGTTGACTCTTTGGGAAAATTATTGGATTTGATTTTTCAAATCAAATTCCAATAATATCTTCCTTATTCTATTTTGATTATCTTACTTAATTGGACACCTAACTTAATTTGGAAACCCTAATTAATTAGGATACAATAATTAAAAGATTAGTTAAAATAAAATACTCCTCTTTAAGCACCATGGTTATGTGCCATAAATTTTAGGCCTCACTGTGTCCATTTGATTGTCCATAGAGACCCACACTATTTGTCGAACTAAATTAGCTCAAATATGTGTCTTAAGGAAATACCAAAAAATGCCCTTTTTAGCAGTCTATTCTCGTGCGATCCTATAAGTCCATTCAAACTTGACATTAGGAAATAAAATCTATTAAAGGTCATATATGCATTCTAGCATGCTGGCAATACAAATCCAATGAAAATGTGGTTGGCATTTATTCAACCTTTTGTCATCTTATATAGTCCCTTACCATAAAATGTCAAAAGTACATAAGGCATGATATAGTCATCTTATTAAGCAATTTCTTTCTTGAAATTCAGTTGCACTACAGTCTTAGATAAATAATGAAACACACTATAACATCTGGGTATGATCATATACTTCTCAATCCACTGATCAAGTGGTAGGTACCATTTTCTCTCTCTTTAAGAGCGTTACACTTCTCTCATGCTCTCTAATATGAATCAATGCATACCTAACATACCCATACTTTCTACTTTTCAACATTGTTACAGGCACATTAAATGTATATAAAAGTATACAAATAATTCATCTAGAGTTTCATAGAGATTTTAGGTCAAGAACTCTGTTGTAAGACTTGCACAACTATGTAGTATTCGTATTTGTAGATCTAATCTAAATATCATGTACTAAACATATATCCATAACTTCTGACTGACATCCAATGACCTAGTGTTTCGTAGGACCTAACCCACTAGGTCAAAAAGAGCATGTTAGTCTTAATTCACATATTATTCCCATAGTAGTGATAGATAATGATATTTAGAATATGATCTCTTGCTTCAAGGTTCTACAAACATATGCCAGCTTTAGCCTTGAGATCTATATCCAAGGAATTCCATCAATCTTTATGTATGGAGATAACAAAAAGATAGAATGTGTTGCCTCAACCTTAGCTGTAGTCAATAGACAATGCTTAGGACTAGAGCTTACACTAATAATCACTCATTAGCACTAGACCCAATCAGGCCTAAACCCAAACAGAAAGATACTACATATCTCTTCATTTGAAGCAAAGACAATTGATGTGTCAAAAATTAACTACATTATCTATACTATCAATCTTGTTTCATCTTCAATCTATCACTCTAAGTTATAATTTCTGAATATTAGTTTGGACTTTAGAATGTGAATCGTTAACTTCATTTTCGAATAAATGTCGATTTTGACAACCATTTTTTTCTTTTAAAACATAAATCATGCGAGAGGGAATAACTAGATAATTAGTTTTTCAAACACATTAAAAAATGCCATACACCAAAAAATAATTTGAAATTCAGAAGCAATGGAAAACGGTTTGCTTGCCATGTTAGTACATCTCATCTATACTAAATGTTCATAGGCATACAACATACACACAACCCAAAACTAGGAGCTCGACCTTCAGTATCGCACTGCTTAGCTTCGTCGATCACGTAGCCCCATCACTAATACTTGTCACTTTGCACATTCAATAGTAAAACAAAGGTGAGTATATAAAAATACTCAATAAGTGAACCATAGTGTTGTTAAGTTAGGTTGCAGGGGAACCTTCGGCCAACACGGGTGTGCTTGTGGAACACAAAGTCGTATTCGCGCCTAAATTTCCTAATAGCTCACTGTAGCCATGCCACAAACAATTCATTAGGTGTTTTATGTCTTAGGAATCATCCTAGGTCATTTCCTCAATTCAGATATTCATTAGCACATTATTCGAGCTAAAATTAGGTTTCTGGACCAAATTAACGTATGTTTATCAAGCCATTAATGTACGTTATTCATCAGGTCATCCCTACATTTCCAGCACAAGAATAACGTAGGTTACACCCTGTGTAACATATGTTATTTGACATTAACGTACATTATTTACCAAAATAACGTACGTTAATGCAATATAGAAGCAATCTGTCCAACACTTGATTCAATTTTGAGACTTAGGCATTTCATACAACCTCAAAGCATATCAACCAATCCTTTTAGCCTCTTAACTAAGCATTTTACACTTCTTATAATCCACACACAACATTCTTAATTCAACAACCCAAACATAACACAATCATACCCTCAATCATCATACATTCATAATTTCCTTTCCATTATCATTTTCAACCACTTATCATCAAATTCCTAACCAATCATCTCTAGTTCATATTAGACCATTTCATATTTTTCATAACACAAAACAAGACCATTTAATTCATCATTTTCACCCTCAAATTCCCACACATGGCACAAATCCATATAGAACACACAACTCACACAACTTAATATGGTATACATAATCAAATCACTTCATCATTGTTCCATTTCACAAACATGTACCCATTTTATTTCAAGAACATAAACAACACATTACCATCAATCCCAACAAATCAACTCATGCACATACAAGCTTTATTCCATTCATAGACACATGTCACATTCCTCATTTTCGGCATCAAGTCACAAACCATTCAACATACTCATGCCATGATCATATCGAATATATATATATATATATATATATATATATATATATATATCCATAAATCACACTCTTCATTGTTAACATCCAATTTTCGACATCACACGACTTCACATAAACATACAATCTCATACCATGAACTCATACAAGAGCACATATCATCCAATCACAAGTCATGCTCATTTCATAACCATAATCAACGCACATTCATTTCCCATGCAATCAATAACATGTATGCATAATGAATGAAAAGTAATGCTAATGCATTTCCACACACAAATGATGTGCTCTAGAGCCTTAAACTTTGCAAGAGAGAGTCCACTCAATCTCTACGACTGTGGGCAAAAATCCCTTTCCACAATATAAGAGATACTTCACTCTCTTCTCAACACAATTGGGCTAATCCCCTTTTTTTTCTTTTCTTTGGACCTCGTCCGGCATCGAGCTCTCGCTCGGCATAAACATAACATCAAGAGGCAAGCCCTTGTGTTCTCAAATCTTGGGCTAATCCCCTTTTTTCATGTGGAAGAACAACACGCTTTCCCTTTTCACATTTAAGTCATAAGCTCCTTTTTGTCTCAATGCATGAACATACAACGTGCTCATGCCAACACAACAATGATATGTGTGAATGAAATTCCATGCATTTCCAATCTCATCTCAAGCTTTCTAAAAAACACATGCACATGAATGTTCCACAAATCATCCATATCACAACATAAGTCAAACATGCTCATAATGGTCAAACTCATGCATAACCGACATACACATTTGTAACTCAAAAGAGTTCATCATCATAATCATAAAGGAACATTCACAACGTGCACATAGATGCTCAAATATAATTAATTATAAGCTTCATGCTTATATTCTTACACATTTATCACATCATTCATAAAATGCCAACTTGTGGCAAGAATGACCACAACATATCATACCACAAACCAAACATTTCATGGCTCAATCTCAACACCAATATATAACATTCATACTTAATCTCATCATGAAAACTCATAAACATGCCTTAAGGCCATATAATTCATCATTTAATCCCACCGTACAAGTTACTTACATTAGGTAACTTCACACTTTCATCACAAATTATCACATATGCATTTCAACACATATATAGCTCAACTCACAATAACTAAGCTATGATAGCTCATTTCGTAACACATTAACACACTTATTTACACTTAAGCAAATATCACAACATTGGTCAAACCATCAAGATAATGTTCTCATAAAACTTTACTAGCATCTTTTAGCGTTCACAACATACCAATCACAATCCACATAATTTCCAAGCAATCCATACCAATTTCCAAATAATCACATAAAGGAATAAGTAATTCAAGTCTTACTTTTAGCTTATTTTTACTACCATGTCAACACAAGAAACATTATTCACAAGAGCTTAACCATACAGAGGCAAGCATTCAGTAGTAAGCGTCAAAGAACACTTACCTCGACTTTCCACGGACTTGATTGGGCACTAACCTCCAATTCGGGCTCCGTTTGTCGCCTCTTATACAAAATGTAACACATTTCATGTTATATACTACATTCTATGCTTGGTTTCTCATTTATCTAAACAATCTCTCAAAATCCCCAAATGTTGCCACAAACCCTAAATCATTCAATCTCCCAAAATCTACCGTTTTTTCGTTATATATTTATGGATTCATAAACTACTATGAAAATCCAACAAAACCCTACCAAATGTACCCTATTTCACACAGATTTCAGCCTTAAATCAGAAAATCTTACCTTTCCTCTCACTTGGCTTTAAACCCTAATGTAGAGAAATTAGATGGCTAGATCGATGTGTTGTTTCCTTGCTGAAATCCTCAAGTTGGTAGGTTATTTTAGTGTTTTGGGAAGCCTTGGATTGGTGTTTGGGAGCTGAGATAATGTTTGGGAAGGTTTGGGGTGTTTTTCTCCCAGAATGAAATGTGTTCCAGCATTTTTGTAGCATACTCGTCTTTAACGAGAAATAAAATTTTGAGAGAAATAATTACAAGATGAAATAAATTAAGAATAAATAAAAATGTAATAAAGGTTAAATTTAAAAGAGTGATTTAAAATATATATGATTTAAGAAGTAATAAAAATTAATTAAATAATAAAAAAAAGGAAGGAAAGAATGCACGTGCATAATATGCAAATGCCATGCAAAACTAAAATAGAAATAATAAAGAAAAGAAAGGAAAGAAAAAAAAATAGGTGATTGGTAAATTAAAAGGAAAAGAAGCATGTGGTGGCAAAAGAAGGAGGAGGTGGCAGAAGATTAAATGGAAAAGAAGTGAAGCATGAGGTGGTGGTTTTCTAAGTAAAGGAAAGGTGATTAAGCCATAAATTTTGGCTTATAAAAACAAAAGAAATGCAGCAGGTGGGAAGGAAGCAAAATTGAGAAAGAAAATAGAAAAGAAAGGCCAAGAGAAAAAGAGATCGGGAGAGAAAAAAAGAAATAGAGGAGGCCGAAGGAGATAGCTCCGAGAGAGAGGAAGAGAGATTTCCGAGAGAGGGAGAGAGAGATAAGCTAAGAGAGAGAAAATACATTTTATGGGAAAAATGGACACGATCGCAAAGGACAGTGGATGATCGGGAAATCATTCGGAGCTAGGAAAAATATACGGATTAACAGGTGAATAATCCTGATTGTTTCAAGTTTATTCGTAATAGAATTAATTAATAATTAGATAATTGAGTTTGAAATTGAGTTAGAAATATGTTATAGAGAGTTCTTAGGGTTAGATTTAAAGCTTGTAAATTAAAAATATTAGCACAATATATTTATATCGAAAATTTATGAAATTAATTAGGGCATGCATTATAATTATTCTTATATTGGATTTTATAGAAAGATTCGTATATATTTATATAGGACGACAGACTAGAAGGGCCGAACCGGATACCAGTACACGCCAGTCCGAGTATTTCAGTTAGCAAATTCAATATCTCACTATTTGGTTAAATTAAAATGAATGGTTATATATTTATCGTCGAATGAATTACGAATGATATTGCGTATATGAATTGATTATATATGTATGGTTACGAATGCGAATATGATTTGCACGTACTTAACTGAATATGCGAATATGAAAATGAAATGAAAACAAAAAAGGAAACGAAATGATAATACGTGCGTACTGATATGAGTTTTGCTATGAATTATATGTTACGAGTTATATAAATTGAAAAGAGAATCGTAGATACTATTCAAATGAAACAGGTACGCAAAACGAAAAAGGTACGTGAACGTACTTATGTTTTTCATATGATATGTGATAAGTGATATGACATGTGATATGGAAAGGTGATAAATGATTGATCATTCGGAGGCGGGAGCAGGGAGACGGAAGTTAGGCCCACATGAAAAGGAGGTGGAAAAATATTTTCAAAACTAATAGGGAGACGGAAGTTATGATTTACTATGAACGAGAATGTTTAATTCAAACATATACGAATCGAGATCAATATAAGTTAAAAAGAAAATGCAAAAGAAAATGAAAAAGATGAAGAATACGTAAATATGAAAAGAGATTTATTGATGTGATATATCTATATTTTACGAAACGAAATTGATAGAGAGATTAGTTCATATACATGACTGTTTATGTGATATTATGAAAATGAATTAAAGATTACTCACTGAGCCCGCAACTCACACGCCTGCAATGTTTGTTTAATGGACAGGTATTAGCAGGGGTAGACGTTTTTATTAGCAGAGTCAGAGCTTTACTTTGCTACAGGTTGGACAGCTGCTACCCGATTTACTTCTCTCTCTTTTGCTGATGTCATTATGATCTTTTGCATACATTTTGCATATAATGAAATGTTGATATGATTTTGATACATGGTTTGTAATATGATGATATGTATAGCTGGTTGATATAGTTATATGTATATATATCTGAGGTTGCAGTGTTGATAGAGATCTGATGATAGATCTGATATTTGAGCTGCATGTTGCGTAATGTGAAAATGTGCGTGTGAGCTATACAGTTTTGAAATGCTTTGCAGGATTGCAATAGGATATGTGATATCCAGACTATAGCCGTTATATAGCAGTTCTACATAAAGTATGAACTTGTTTAATAAAGAATAAAGGGCGTATTAGCATAACACAAAGCTTAATCCATGGATGTGTTAACTAATACGATCGATATTTTGGGAATATAACGGAATAACGGAAATTGGAATGTCCAACCTATTGGTATGAAGTTATTTTACGTAACTAAAAGTTAAGTAAGGAATAATGAAAATGGTATATATGTGAATAATAAGAAAAATTTTTAAAATATACGTAGTTAATATGGTAATTAGATTAGGATGTTTTATGTGCGATATGGCGGGCTGTGATACCATAAATAATGATAATATTAATTTATATCTTAATTATTTTATTAAAAATTAAAATTGAATAAAAGTATTTGCAATAAAATAGTGGATAAGAGCAAATAAAATGGTTAAATGCTTGAAATAAATATTTAAATTAGATTTAAAATTCAAACTAACAAAAATTCAATGACAGAATAGATACATTTGTCAGAATTAGTACAGATTTTTACAGAAGAGAAAAACGTAATCTTCAGTATTGTGACATCATACAAAATAATCAAATCAAATAACGTAATTAAATAATATCAAAATCACAATATCAATTCAATAATCCCAAAAAACTGAATAATGATATTTAATTTTTTGTTGATCCTTTTTATACAACTTGTTCGTTCCATCATATACATTCTAGCATTAGAATTTCAACAAAAACACACTATGACCCTTTCACTTATTAAACTATTTTAAATATAAGAAAAAACCTACACCTCTTACAACATTTCAAATAGAACAATTAAGCACATAATTGGCTTAAGGCCCGACAACCTTTAAGACGGCCCCGCATAGGACAACCTATTGGCAGGTGCTTTCGGGCCACCATTTCACTTGACCTTTGTGGTCACCTTGATGATCCAACATTATGGATCTTTCATAAGCTACTATATTATTAAGCTTGGTAAATATCTAATACTGATTCCATAACATTAAGTTTAATCTTAGTATAACATCTGTACAAATTACATCGAGGAATAAGCGACAGCCATGTCAAGAATTTAAACCTTCTTGGCAGTCCTCTTCATTGTTCATGATTTATAATCACCATCTTCCTCCTCCTGCACCATCATTCCGCTTTCGATCGTGAGCAGGATAAAGTATAGTAGCTTTGGATGGATTGATACAATTAACTCCGTCCACGAGCTTCGCACAAAGCATTCAAGTTATTATTAACTCATGAAGGATTAATTTTTAGAGTATTTATTAATCATATATACACCATCTGGCCATCTAGTGCAGCATGAATTGCTTCCATCAATCGCTCCTCAAATTAAATGGTTTAAGAACTCTATCATCTTCATTTGTGGATGCCGGATTGTCCAAAACTCATATTTGATAATTTTTTATTACATTAAAATTAAAAATTACATAAGTTCTGCTTCTTCTTTTTTTATTTTGTGACGTGAAGCAGAAGAATAATGAGACGCAAATGTTATTTCTTTTTTGAGCCTTGGTTGGATATTTCTTGTCTGACTCCTAGTTTATGAGTTCAGTAGTGATGCCTTTTCTGACTCCTTAGCGAGTCGTCTCGGTAATTTCGCCAGGGGGAAACATAACTTACATAAGCTTGAAGAGGATCAATTTCGCCAGAAACTAATTGTTGAAGTGCAATGGTGAAAGATGCAGCAAGAAGCGAGTCAACTGCATCTTAAGGCTTAGCAGCGTGTCATCCTATTCCTCTAATTCTAGCCGTAAACCTTCTAGAACAGCCATCATAGGGCCGGGTCTTGATCTGATTAAACCAACAGCCATCATTGTGCCTTTCATGAGACATAAATGTACATAAGAAGAAAATGTTAATTTTGACTCTAAATTTAGACGTGCTACACTTGCAGTTACTAAAAATTATGAAGACATTTAAAAGCCTTTTCATTTATTTCGACGTGCAATATAAGAAGTTTAAAAGGCTATGCATTTTTATTGTGAGTTAAACAAACTATGGTTATTAAAATGGAAGAAGCTCGTAAAAAAAATTAATTTAATACAAGAAGAAAAATAAATGTATTCCACTAACAAAAAAAATTATGGAAAAACAGATCCAATACCAGAAATACAAATAAAAAAATTTATTTCCCTAGTCAAGAACTATATAAATTAGTATCAAAATAAATATATTGAAAAGGAACGATTTTGTAAGTCATAAACATGAAAATATTCATCTTCATCTTTGC
>CANYCX012875242.1:0-13910 GCA_948193385.1 Breynia disticha f. nivosa
AGCCCCCATGTAGGTCCATCACTGCCCATGACAATTGTGCGTTTTAATATTTCTCTCTTATAAGAGATCATTCTTTTTTGTTTCAATGTAGCACAGGCATGCTATCATCAACGAAATGAACTTTTGGCTTTTATGAAGCTCAAGTATAATAAAAGTCTATTCATCATCTTCTACTTTCGGCTAAGTGTTATTTGTCCCTAGATTATTTTCCTAACATCAATGTTTTTTAACTTGTTTCGATCTCACGAAAACTTGTCATAAACACTAATTATAATTTTCACCAAAAACTGTAATTCAGATATGATCTAACATCATATGAAACTCGAGTGATACCTCCAAAAATAATCTTTTTTATCTCTAGTTAATCTGTGCTCACTCGTTACTAGTGCAACCTATATGTACAACTTATCAAATTAAACGTCATGACATGTGGTTCATAATAATACCAAAGTAGAAAGGATACATGCAGGGATCCTCTTGTATCTACTGAGTTTCATATAAGAAAAATTGAGATCAATTTTGCTTTAAACATTTTCCATTCCTTAGTCGACTTACACACTATACTTAATAGTGTTGTGATGTATTTTCATCTAATGAACGCATGTTTAAGTATATCATACGAAAGCTTCAGTCTTCAGTGTACTGAACACCTTTCATAAATCATAAGTCCACTTTTAGCCTTTTATAGGAAGCTTCTGATATATGACAGAACTTAAATAATAGATTTTCCATAGAGTTTGCATTTATAAATTCATATTAAACTCAAATTTTAATTCAAATACTTATATGAAATGAATAATATTTTTATTATTCATGCTATGTTATTTTCTAATTTCCGTTTTATCTTTGAGATTTTCATTTCTTTAATCTCAAATTGAAATTTTTTGACAATTCATGTTCATTATTATTCTCGTTCTTTTTTATTTTTCTTTTTTATATATTCTCATCTCCTAATAGATCTTCCTTAAAAATTGCATAAGGTATGATCATAAATTAGAATATTTATAAACAAAATTGATATTATTTGATTCGCTTGATTTTTTTTTTTGTTACAAAAATTTAGGGTAAGGGAATGGTGCATCAGACCAATGCCGGAAAAGTCACCGGTTTCTCAAAGAACGCTTATAGCAGCACTTACATATACCTCACCGAAAGGGATTAGCGAACATATTCGATTCTCTTGATGAATATCTTTATCACGTTGACTTGTGTGAACAGGCTCGGTGTATGAGGCCTGTTCATGAGTTATGTTCGCGAAATAAGCTTTCTTTGATGATAAATAAGCTCTCTTTGATGATGAATAAGTGAATGAGTAAAGAGATTCGGTTATTGATGCGAAATGAAGAGACCAAGAGCGAGAAAGTTATGCGGATGTTGGGGAGCAGTTGTTCGAAAAGAAACCGTTCGCCCAAGTGTCACGAATTCAACACTGTAGTTTCATTGAAAGTTGAAGTGTCGTCAAAATAAAAGAGAAATGTTGATAGCTACTCGGACATGGGTAATTGCACGAACATCCATATATAGAAGAAATTTTAAAAGAAAGGACACACTTCAACACTTGCAATTTACTTTTCCTTTTTCTTTAAGTTTCACTGGCATAGCAATAGTCTCTAGTTCGCTTACTAAAAGAGCCTAAAAATTGCTTGTGAATGACAAGTCAATTATCTTTCAAGGCGTCTAATGTAAGTTTTTTACAGTTGTAGTTGTAATTTGGGTAAAAACTATGCGGTCTCTGAATAATATGCTTAATAATTTTTCTGTCCTCGAGTAATTAATATTTGTTTTATCGGTCTTCGAGTAATTTAAAAGCGACTGTTGTTAATCCTTTTGTTAAATTAAGCTAACGGATTAAGAAGTAAATAATTTACCGGTCCTCTATGTAGCCCTTTCGATTAATTTACCGGTCTCTCTAATCTTTTTGCTTAATTAACCGTTCCTTCATTAATATACACGTGGCAGGGGAAAGAATGACATTTTAGCTTTTCTGTTAGCTTAATTTAATGGAGAGATTAACAACAGTCTTTTTTAATTACTCGGGGACCGGTAAAGTGACATTAATTACTCAAAAACCAGAAAATTATTAGGGATATTACTCAGGGACCGCATAGGTTTTTACTCTTGTATTTTACTTTGTTAAATTAGTTGAATTTTGGCACATTATTTTCTTAACCCTTTATTTTCTCGTGCAATTACCTTTCTTTATTGTTTTCATTAGGAGTAATATAACTTAGTGCAGTATTTAATTTAATCCACAAATCTAAAAGTCCTAAGTTTTTAGGTAATATGAACTAGACCTGGCAAAAGTCGTCACGATTCGCCAATCCAACACGACCCGACACGAAGTTAAGCGGGGTTGGGTTGGCATAAATGGGTTTGGGTCGTAAATGGGTTGACCCATTTATGACTCGTTAAAAATTTAATTGAACAGATAAACTCAATACAACCCGATTACGACCCGTTATGACCCGTTAAAAAATTATTAATAACTTTATAAAATAAAATATTTAAAACATATACAAAAATTTAATATAAAAAACATATATGAGACCATATATTTAAAAAAATAGATCTAAACTTATATTTAGATTTAAAGTTTATACAATAGATGTTAAATAGGTTAATTTTTAACTTATTTAACATATTAACTCATATAAACAAATAGGATAATTCGTGTCAATTAAATCAATCAATCGTGTTAATGAATCTTTCTATTAAATATTATTATTTAATATAATATTACAAAAAATGAAGTTATGTCATTTGAAGTGTCTAATCGCTTTTTTAGTTAGAAATTGTCAGTTTTATCTAATTATGCTAGTTAAATTGGTCAACCCGTCAACCCGTTTATTAAATGAGCCGAGTTTGAGTTTCATTTTCTGACCCATTTATTAAATGAGTTGGTTTTGAGTTTGGATTAATCGTGTTAGCAGATAATGCTGATCTGACACGAACCCGACTCGTCAACTCGAATTGCCAGGTCTAGTCCAAGCCATGGGAGCCTTCAAGATTTTACTAAAGAGGGGCTTTTACTAAAGAGGGGACTAATTGAAACAGTAAATCATAATCATTCGATGCAGTAAAATTAAATTAAAGTCTTTAATTTATTCAGTAAAAATAATTTTAATTTTACGTAATCTACATATTTTCAGTAAAATAAAGAACAAGTCTCCATGAGGGGACTCATTAAAATTTTCCGTTTAAGTGCTCCTACAAGACTGAAGTTCAATGGATTTTAAGTAACTCAAAGTCAAAGAACTAAGCATAGCCACTGCATTTGAGGATAGATGACTATTAGAAAAGTTCTATTGCTAAGAACTCCTGCAATTATTCATTATTGGATTCTCCACAGAAGAAAATAGTTTAAACATGTAGAACCATCCTCAATCATAAAGCCTCAACTAAGTTTAGAAACTTAAAAAGATTATATAAATTTTCATCTCGATACTACATACAGAGTTTGTGTGTATCAGATACCAGAGTACAAGATGGTAACCATGTGCATGTTATCTATTTATCACCATAATTACATATCCATTTTCTACTGAGTTCCAAAATCCAATTGATTAATAGTAAGGAAATTCAGCTAACTGCTAGTAGAAAATAATATCAAACTTTATCATTGTGTTTGAGAACGACAGCAACAAACACTTTCCATTTTCAGTTGGTAGGGGAAAAAGCAACTTACGGGTGTAAGACAACTTTATTTTGGTGCATTTAACTTCATCTTCTTGTTGGATTCATCTAACTTCATCTTCTTGTTGACTGAATCCAAGTACTCCTACCAAGATTACAAATTGTATAAGATGCAACTTCAACATTTCATAAAGGCACAGATGTCACATCCAGACAAATTTGAAATTGAAAAGGGATCAGGGGATGCTAAATTGCATCTCTCTCTCAAGTTTATTACAGTTCAGGTTCACAAAAATGTACCTGAAGTATACCGGCAGCAGCAAACTTGTCTAAAATGGTTTTTTCAACAACTTGATGCAATTTCAAAGGCTTTATTAATAATTCCACATTCTGCAAAAAGGAAAACCCTGTAAGATTCAAAGTTATTGTAATCTACAACAAAGGCTGATCAATTTTTCTAAGTCTGGGGTTAAAGATATTAGTTGATTCAACAAAAGCATAGGAACCAAGAGTATCACAGCAAACCAAAGCAACACTCACTTTTGACGAATAACACTCGTTCCAATAAGTAAACTTCAAATCGTTAAATTTCCCCGTCTGTCGAAGATTGTCAAGAAAGCTCTTAATCTTGCATGTCTAATAAACACCAAAGATAGAAATGTCAACAACAATTCCAAAACAACGATACAATAAGTCAACAACACATTAATCACCATTAATACCGAAACATACTTCATCAGTCTCTTGAAATCTCCCATAAGGACAACCAACAACGAAACCTGCCAACGAAAATTCGGATACCTGCATAAAAACACAACCTTTACTTTCTGATTCATCTACTCATAACAAGTAAATTTCGAGCATTTTACTCGGCATATTATAACTCTTAAAAAAACCATGTACCATTATGCAATCTGCTATATGCTACTCAATCAAGAAAAATCCAACACGCAAAGGAAACTTACCAAATTCTGGAAATCAGAGGCCATCAAATGAAAGTTGGTTTTCGTTCTCTCTAAAACACTGCCACAACATAAGCAAAAACAACAATTACATCAGAACAAACTGAAATAACCAAAACCCAAAACAATGTATCGAAAAGAAGAATTTACCCAACAGGAGTAGCAATTTTATTTGTAGGTTTAGAAATTGCTAGCCCAACAAACTTGTCACCCACGTCTATGCCAAGTAAGGCGGCCTTTTTAGCGGACTTCTTTTGGTGTAGTAAGTGCTGAAAAAGTGTCAATGGTTTGACGTACTTCATTTCAACGAACAAGTTCACAACTATGATATAGGTTTTGAGGGTTCAAATTGAATTATGTCCTCGCTCTGTTCGGCTTAGCATTTCGTCGAACAGCTTAACTGCAAGACGTTCTTCCCGAATGAAACAAATACGTAAAGACTTTTTTAAATAATTTAATAGCTATAGCATGGAATGGAAGCATGAGCTTTATGATAAGTTGAATTGAAAGCAGAGGTACCTTCATGGGAAAAGAAAATACTTACTTCCCGTTTTCAAATAATTTTTTTGCTATGTTTTTGTTATATTTAAGATAATAATTAAAATATAGATAAATTAAAAAAAATATTTTTTACTATTAAAATTTAAAGTATATATTTGTATTAATAATATTATAAAATTATTAACTGAATCAAATTTGGATAGTAAATAAGAATATTAAATTAAAAACTTTAATTTTATAAAGTGATAAATATTTTGTGACATATTAATTTTAGAAATACGAGTACAACTATTGATTTATATTAGACGTGTGATAATCGTATCCTGATATTTTCTATCAATGTTAATATTTGTGACAAATATTACAAAAATTAAATTTATATTGTTCATATTGTGTCATAAACGTATTCTCATAAATTATATTATTGTGTTAAAAATTAAATAATACATTTATTCAGGGGCATAATGGAACTTGCCTTTTCCACATGAACAGTATATATTTGTTACAATGAAATTGTATTTTCTATATGAACAAGGTATATTTGGGTGGTTTCTAAAGTGTCCTTGGTAAGGAAGGACACGTTAGTAACCACCCAAATATACCTTACTAAGGTCACTTTCTAACAATATTACTCATAATATGTAACTTTTTATCTTTTAAGTTACACAATTTATTAAATAAACTAGATGAAAATTTATAGAAATCTAATGATGATGAGGACATCCTTATTAACAGTAGGTGAGGACGGCCTCACCCAAATATGCACGGTATATTTATCATAAATAGAAACTTTTTAATGGAACGAAAAAACTTATACACTTTGTTGACAATAAGTGTTCTACTTTTTAGAAATCATTACAACAGAAATTACTTACCTTTTTTAAAGAATTCACTTTTATATTTTAAAATTATCTATATCTTTCTTAAATAAATTCAATACTACCCATTTAAAATATACTTTTTTTTTTGAATGGTCCTCCCCCTATTAACCTCAACCCAGCTAGGCTATTTAAAATATACTTTAAATAAGCAATGACATTCAGTTTTTAGAATAATATTATCTTTGCCTATATAATTATTTTATAAAAAATATATTTTAAACAAATAGTTTAATTAGAACTGTAGAGAACACAAAATTGAAATAAGCAGTATTTTCCAAAAAATACAATTCGTACAGTTCTTGAGAAATATATTTTTCAAAAAAAATCATTTAATGAACCAAGTGCTTAAGAGTCTCATTCTTAGAAATTGCACTCTTAATTATGTCAGTTTTTTTAGTAATATTTACATTTGTCAGTTTCACTTCTTAGTTTTTCTTTACCAACTCAATTCCATAAAAAGTCTTACTTTCAATTAACCAATATTTACTTTTTTATTCATATCTCAAATAGATATTTTAATTTATATACCGAGTTTAGATAATATATGCCAAAATGAAGTTATTGAATTTGTTAATAAACATAAAAATAAATCTAGAACGTACTGTGCTCTTAAGAAAGGCACCCAAAAGTAGTCACCAAGCTGATCGAGTAGAACAAGGAGATAATCTCTTTAGACTGCATAAATGAACTTTTCAAACAGTTTCATATGCTCAGATTGCAGAGAGATGGCTACTGATAAGCTTTCATCATTGCTGGCACTCGGTAAAATGAATGATAGCCCTCGTATGCAATCCCACCAGGTCCCATGAAGATTGGCCTTCCCCACCCAAAAACTGCATCATGAATGGGAAGCCTTACCCAGCTGGTGATTCCGAGATTAGGGCACCGGAATGTGTGAGCTCCGCGAACCAGAGTTGAAAAGTCTGGCTGGAGCTCAAGGAAATCCAGTGCCGACCTTAAGTAGTCATTGTCCATTTGAACCAATGCGTCGTGTATCTTTCTAGCAGAGAACCATGTTGATTTTGACTGAAGATCTCCTGCAACTGCAATTGGTGTTGCTGTGAAGATCACATTCCCAAAGTAACCGGGTGGAAGTTGAGGTCGCAACCGTGACCTTCCATCGGTTGCGATGTACAGTTTGGTTTCTTGGTTATCGGATAGCCCCCGTGCTTTGCAAGCACTTCTCCACACATGGCCTGCCAACATCTCGTATGAACTGTAGGCTATGCCATTTCCATCTTCCTTTGCCTTGGCCTTGAGAGCAGTGAGTCGGTCCTTGGATAACTTGAAAATGGAGACTGTTGTGCTATCGGGTTTCGTGTTTTCGACAGGGGTTTTTAAAGATGGAGCTGGTTGATACTCTGTGATGAAATGCAACCTGAGGCGGATCTCTGGCACGAAGGAGGGTTCGGTCAATAAAAGGTGGCATTGTTAAATCAAGACCTCTAGCCATGTCTGACCATGTATTCACGAAATGAAGACCAGAAAATCCATCTACCACGTGGTGTTGCATGCCAACACCAAGTGATACTCCACCACATTTGAAGTATGTCACCTGCAGAACATCCAAAATGAACACTTAATGTTATTTCATACAAATAACAACTTGACATATATCATTTTAAGGAAATGAAAGTCAGAAATGGCAATTGAAGTTTTGTGTCATCACTAAACCAACTACTCAAATATTAACCTCTACTTTACGGCATCAAATGCATACGCAAGTCTAAATCAAATTACAGACCATAGTGATTTTCTGATAATGATCTTATTTATGACTCTACGACATTAAATTCAAGCTATAGCTTAAATCATATCGAAAACACAATAGCCACTCTGGCCTACCACTCTCATTTTACCTACATGATATGGCTACTAGCATTTTGGTCACATCAGATGGAACTATTTTTAAGAGAGCTATATCGTCATACCTTTAAAGAAAATCATTCGTTACCTAATCTATGGATTATCTTGGAAAGTCATTAAGTAATTATAGCACTAGATCTCCATATTTATACTAAATTCAACTGGGCTCCCAACATCAGAAAGTAACAAGACCACAGAAAAGATACCTGCAGAACCAAAAGAGGATAAGTGGAGATGCCCCCGGAATAATCCACTGTAGGAATAAGCTTCTTAAGCTCCAAAGTGGGTGCAAAGTCACCAAAATCATCAATCACTGAAGTGGTTTCAGCCTCAACAAACAACACTCCTTCAGCATTGCAATCAATCTCTATACGACCATCATCGTCCCTGTGTAAACGTCCTGCCATGGGGTAGAATGGCACAAGGGTCTTACTCAATGCCTCCTTGAGGACTTTAGGATCAAAAAAAGTTAGGAGCACCAGTTGGTCTATAGAAATAGACACTGGGAGTGTGGAACCTGGGCACCACTAAGTCCACATTCGCGTTCCACGACGCTTGTCGTGGTGTCTCCCCAGCAGGCTGCATCATTGTGGACTCCTTCACATTGATGACTACCATCGTTTTAGATTCGTATTTGCAATTTTATGAGGAAACAGCGGGTGAGCATTAAACTTATGTCGTAGAATTATGATACATTGAAAAAAATTGTCCGCTTGTTGAAATGTTCAAGATTAATTGCATTTAGTGACGCTTATGAAATATCATATCTTTCAATGAGAAAATCACATGATGCTTTATTATTATTATTTTTTTTCAAACTATTAAGTTTAATCCTTTCAATAGATATGAAAACACGAGTCTAAAGGTTTTTTAAAAAAATCAGTCAATGTAATAAAATTTGGAGATCAAAAACACATTATGCATAATTATGTTAGTAAGTGACTGAAAAAGGATAACTAATTATAAGTTGTCTAAATATAAAAAATGAAGTCTGCCTGCCTATTAACAAGCACTGAATCACTGAATTAAATGAATTAACAACATGGTTAATCTTAATCATAGATACACAACATCTAAACCATCTCATTCTCTCCTGTATTAAATTGACATTAACCAATATCAAAACTAAGTAGTACTCGCAATTTTTTACTCCGATAACATCATTAATGATTGCATGATTACGGACAACACAAATTTATGTCATAAATAGTGATATTTGATAAAAAAAAAAAAGATCATGATTTTTGGCCCGAAATTATGGCCAGAATTTAGCCCGAAAATATTTGGCTCATTTAATTGTCAATTATACCGTTTTTATGATTCTCAATGCAAAGACCATCTCAATAAATGCACCACTGTTCCAATTTCCAAACCTTTCTCTTTACACGTTGTTCATGTCACCTCTCTCTTCATCATAAATACTATACACACCTCTATCCATTTTTCTCCTCTATAGTCTTCTTAATGGTTTTTACTTATTTTAACTTAATCTAGATGAAATAATACTTTACAAACAAGGGAGCATGTTCCTCGGCCTTTATGTAATTTACAAAGTAACAAAGCCCCAGGGTCTTTAAAGGTTTGTAGGACTTATCTATATTTTCATGTGAATCGAAATATGTTGTGTCAAGAATAGATTTAGGTGTTATGGTGTAAAATCATGTTAATGAATGAGGTTGGTGAACATGTAGAATTAAATGATGATGTTGATGAGAATATTGAAAGAAGTAATCAAAATCAAAATAAAGATGAAATTATTGACATTTCATGTAATGTTAGTTTTGCGCCATTTAGAACAAAAATTAATGATAATTTGTTCATTGAGTTATGTCTTTGGGGTATATAATATTTATTTGAACTTATTTATGAGGGTTTAAATATGTCAAAACTATTTTTTTATTGATTAATTTGAAGATATTTTTTTATTATTAATTTTTTAATAATTATTTAATCATAAATTATTATATTTGATAATTGTTCTTATTTAATTATCATTTGCTCCAGTTCAACTAATAACCTAATGATTAACCGGTGAACTAGTAACTCGATTTTTAATCTGGATCACTGGTCAGATCGGGTCTTAAAATATTAAATATGTCTAGTCTTATTTAATTAAAATTGAGAATAAAAAAAAATATCTTAGTTTGATCTTGTTAGAAGTTTATATCTAAACATGTAGATAACAAAAAAAATAAGCTGAAGAAAGTTGGGAACAAAATATTTGGTTGTGGTAGGACCTTATCCCAAATGCAGAGCAATATTGTGTGTAAAAAAAAATTATAATGGTAGTTACCTTAGCACATCCAACATGATATATGATTTTTGAGTTATTTTTTTTCTCTCAAAATCTGTTTGTGATATTAACTGCAATGATTGACATCTACTGAATTAATAAGTCAGATTAATTACTGTTGGCTACATTTTAAAAACCGTATTAATTGTTGTTTGGTCTATTAAATCTCACCATATTTTTCTGGCCAAGAATATTTATCCTAAAAAAAATTAACATAATTACAACCCGCCAACTCGAATTTGTCATCAAAAGTTAAGTTATTTTGCACTGCATGTCCCCAAGAAGCTCATTAATGCTGAAACTATCCCAATACCATTCCACTACAAATATATTCATACCAAAAGAATAGTGTTGCAACCCAGAAACATATAACAGAATGGTTAATCAGAGAGACAATAATACCTTGGAAATAGCGAAGAGACGGAGCTGGAGGAATGTAGTTGTGCAGAAAAGAAGTAAATGTGTTTTTCTTTTGGTGAAAATGTGTTGAGGAAAAGTATTTATAATGCTATAAACAGATAAAAAGGATCGACCCAGAAAGAAAAATCTCAACTACCGCCACCTAATGTTGTTGGCCAGCCATCGACCGCCACGTAGGAACTCCTCTTGTTGGTACCTTTCACCAACCCCGTTTAATTAATGGAAATGCCAATCCAAGTTGACTACAGTTGGTAAGAGAGTCGCACCAGAAAAGGGCATAATGTCATTTTTTCCACAAACTGTTGAGAAAAAGGCATAAGGTTATTTTTCTTCTTGTTTAATTTGATTACCAACATTTGTGTCGTAACTCAATTTAAAGTTTTTGTCAGCACACTTGTAGAAAAAAATTATGTATCACTAACAATATTTGGTAGGAGCGTTTAATTCATCGTCATCATAATAAAATAACGTCGTTTGAACTTAAGGTGTAAGAAATTGAAATTTAAGCTATGCTTGTTTCATGGGTCACCATGGTTCATTAATGTATAATATGGTATTGTATAGTTAAATTATAAAATCATCCCAACCCACCAATTTGATAAGTTATAACTCTATGGTTTTTCTTTATATTTTCAAACCATGTAATAACCATGACAACCTATACTATACAATAAAAGAACAAAACAAGAATAGTTATTTTAAAATCATGCTTAACAACACAATATAAACTCATGGTCCAAACAAAGCATTAACGTTCCAATATAATGACGTTAGTGACATTAAGATTCTATATATAAATGTATTGATTAAGACTTTAAATTAAGTGACTGTTACCAAAAAATTAAGTGATGATGTAAATGTTAAGCATAAATTTAATCATAGATCCAATATTATACTTTTAACAAAACGTCTGACAAAAAATTTAACCTTATACATAAGACAAAGAATAATTGAAAAAATAAATCTACAATTAGCAAGTGGAATTTAAAAAAGTAATTAATTATGAAAAAAAAAATCAAATGCAATTAAGGCCTCGTTTATTTGATGGAAAATATTTTCTTCATTTTCCGGTGTTTGTTTAAGCCAAGAAGAATAGTAAACGAAAAATTATTTCTGATCAACTAGAAAATAATTTACTAAGTAATTTGTTTTGTCACCAAGTATTTTTCTCTTTTAAAAGGGAAAAATAATTTTCAATTTTTGACTTACTTACATATAATATCTAATATTATATATTTTTAATTTTTTTAAGTTTATTGTAGATTTTTTGTTTCGTTAATATATTTTTAATTTGTTTAATTTTTATTTACATGAATTTTAAACTTTTTTTGGTTAAATTTTCATGTGATTATCAAACAGGAAAAATACAATTCTGAAAAATAAAATTCCAAAACATATTTTTCATTGACAAATATTTTTTTTAAGAACTCATTTTTCGTCAAATAAACGGAACCTAAGTAACATGCATATGAAAATATTAAATGAAAGAGAAAAAATACAAAATTAATGAATGAAATTTTTTTCCCTCAAACAAATGATCATAAATAAGCATAATAACAAAAAAACTAACATACATTTTACATTTAAAGAAATCTGACATTTACCTAATTTTCTGTTACTTATTCGTCACATTTAGGACAGATATAAACCTCCAAAATTTTCTTCAAGTGAAAAAAAAAAAAAGAAAATGCTGCCAATAAATAAGAAAAGAACATATTATAAAAAAAAAAAAACAACATGTAACCAAAAGAATGAAAATAACAAAAAAATTTGCCTACAATGGAAAGAATCGATTTGACTTATTTTCTTTAATAATTGCATATTTTAAATTATAATAATTATAAAAAATATATATATTTTATGAATAGATAAATTATATTCCAAAAAGATGGAGCAGTGTGGGAAAGATATATTGATTTTATAAGTCGATAGATTAAGCAAGGACCAAAAAAATATTGTGAGATGGATGCGAGAAGTCATAATTTGACCCGATGCACAAATTTAAGTTCGGTCTCAATGGATCTCTCAAATGTAAACCCTAAGAGCAGTCGTCACTCCCTCCCCTGCCTCCCTCTCATGTCCCTTTCTCCTCCCATCATCATCCACATTCAACTGTCACATCCTTCTCTCTTTTCCTCCTTTATCCCTTACTCAAAATTGATCCCTCACTCGGAAAATAGTGATAGTGGAAAAGACTTATCGAAAGCTTGAGAAACACCAAAACGTTGCTTCTTCTTTTTCTCCACCGACGCACGACTTCCCCTGTAGCCGTCGATCTCTCTCCCTCTTCCTTGGCTGTCGCATGGCTTGGCCACCGTTCCTCTGAACAGCCACGGCCGCTGCACTGCCGCCACCAGCTCTCTCCGGCTGAGCCTCATCCATCCGTGCCCTTTTTCCTTTTTTTACAGAATAGAAACTTAAGAGGACAAGAGTGGGGTGGTTTAGGGTTTAACAATTTAGCATTTTTTTTCACATTGTCTCCCTCCTGAAACTCTCAACTAAAAGCCATATCTCCTCCACCTCAAAAATCATGTTACTTCAGTATAATCCTCCGTTAAAATGAAGAATATTGTCAGAAAACCTTTTTCACATGAAAACATTAAACTAATAGCAACTATTTACCAGAAAATTTTCTCTTTTTCTCTATTTAGCTGTTTTAAGTTGTGTTGATTGGTTGTACCAACAGTTTTTGCTCTCGTCTCCGTTACGAGTTTGGCTGCTCCTGACTTGTTTCAGGTAATTTTCTTAGTTCTGTCACTTGTTTGGCTGTGTTATTTTCTCTTTGTTGGTAGCAGCTATGGAAAATGCTAATATGGAACTCGAAGAGGTAACCGGGAAGGATTGCGAGCAGACCGGAAAGGATTGCGAGCAGAGCGGGAAGGAGGTAGGAGAGGGGTGCATCGATGATGGCATGGAAACATGTGATAGTGAAA
The DNA here is from genome assembly GCA_948193385.1 of Breynia disticha f. nivosa. Classification (NCBI taxonomy): domain Eukaryota; kingdom Viridiplantae; phylum Streptophyta; class Magnoliopsida; order Malpighiales; family Phyllanthaceae; genus Breynia; species Breynia disticha. The sequence goes on from CANYCX012875242.1 coordinate 13,490, forward strand.
AGGGACACGAGCATGGAAAAATGAAAAAGACATCTATGAAAAGTAGGGAAAGGAAGGCAGGAGGAAATACTCTTTGTACTGATATTATTACTGATTGTAACTCTTTATTAGTAATTCTTCTCAATGTTCGAGTTACATACATTCGGCGAACTGCGAATTCGGTGGCACACACCCTTGTCCGTGCCGCGAATTCTTTCTCAGGTTGTCATTCACGGGATTCTATCCCAACTGATTGTACTTTCACCGCTCTTGCCGGCGACTTTTATTAATGAACTCTCTAAAAAAAAGCATATATTGTGAATTTGATTAATGATTTTGTTTCTCAAAGGCAGTAAGCAGACTTGGTGCAACCTGAAGGATTGTTCGATGAGTTGAATGGGTTAAAGTGGAGATAAAATAAAAGGCCAAAGGTGATGATATA
>CANYCX012876455.1:0-10816 GCA_948193385.1 Breynia disticha f. nivosa
CACAAAACCACAATTTAGAAATTAATTGACCAAAACAATTTGCAGCAATATCTACCAAAAACACATCAAAACCCACAAACATCCAGTAACCATTAAATAACAATAAAAATAAAAAAGAGAAAGGGTGTAAGAGAGTAGCTCCCCTCCTCTTCAGCAGAAAATAAATCTAAAGGAAAGGGAAGGAAACACCTTTAGTGTAGTTAAAAAAGGAAATTGAAACAAAAAAAATAGAATAAAGCCCTACCTTTAATCGATTTCATACCAAAAACACATAAAAAAGGAGTTTTGGGTGTTGAGTCTGTATTTCGAAAACAAAAAGATTGCGAAGGTGATGCAATGAATGAATAATGGAGAAAGGCTGGAAATGGCTTTCAATTTTTTTTGAAGAAATAAGGAGGGTTTTAGTGATTAGTTTTTGGCAGGGAAAGAAGATGAGGTGAAAAGAAGATGAAAGGAAGGAGAATGGATGGAGAGACGAGTTAGTGAGAAACAATTAAAACAAAATAAAGGAGAGAAAGAGGAGGTAATGTGGTTGGTAGTGGTTGTCGAGCAAAAGAGAGGGTAAAAGAGGTATGGGCTAGGTTAGTGTTAAAGAAATAAAAAAAAGGAGTCATCTGAGTGTTGTCGGCCAAAAAAACAAAAAGAGAAAAGAAGAGTGGAAGTGTGAGTGGAAGTGTGTTGGTTTAGAATAATTAATAAAAGTGTGGGGTTGTGTAGGTTTAGAATAAATTAATAAATTATTAATAAATAAATTTATTATATTTTATTTATAAATAATTACAGAATTTTTAAAATAATAATCATATCAAAATTCTAAAATAATTTGTACACAATTTTTTCTCGTGTAATGTCGGATTATATTATATCTACTATCGTGTTATAGAAATTAATAAAAAAAGAGTAGTACATTGTCACGTGTGTGGTAAGAAGTGGAAAACAAGTGGTTTTGTGTGTGTGGAATTAAAAAATAAAAAGGAGAAAGTGGTTTGTGATAGTGGGCGTCGACTAAAAAGGAGAAAGGGAGTTAGGTTTTTAATATAAAAGAGGTAGCAGTTGTCGGCTAAAAGAGAAAACAGAGGAAGTGGGTTGCAATGGTTGATTAGAAAAAAGGAAAAGTCAAGTAGAGTTAAAGTTAGAATAAAAAAAATAATAATAAGTGGGCATGTGTGTTTTCGGCAAATAAAGAAAAAAAGGGTGGGTGAATTTGTGTAGGTGAATTTGTGTAGGTTTAAAGTATTATACCCAGTATTGTATTACACGATAAGTTCATTACACGGTGATTACACGAACCACTTCATGTTAATAAATAAAATAAATTAAAATTTTAATAAATCTCGAAGCGAGATAAAATTTGATAATAAGTTGCTCAATAATATTTCATTCTCATCCTCTTGAGGCACAGTTGAATATTAAAAATGAATAAACTAGCTAATAAATTTACTTGAACGGATTAAAATAAATATCAAAATCTATATTTAATCTTTTAATAAAATTTTGAAATAAATTACTCAAAAATATTCAATTGCCCAGGCCGAACTACGTAGGCTTTGATCTCGTGTTCATACGAGGGTACGTAGGCGCTGAGATCCCTAATCCTGGCTCAAGTCCATTAAATAAAAATAAATCTCCCTTCAATAAAAATAAATTTCTTGTTAAAAAAATATTATATATAAAATATCATTTTCTTATTTCAAAAATAAATTTTGTCTGTTAAATAAAAATCTTTCCATTTCTAACTCTAAAAGGTAAATAAATGAAAAGCAGAAAAGTAACAAACGAATTATGCAAGACATTTTTTTAGGATAAACACAATTAGAAGTACTTTTCTCGGAACGGGCATCGTAGGGGTGTGATAATGTCCCTTCCTTACGTGTAACCATCTCACTTACCTAGACTCTGTATAGACCAGTAAATTTTTAGGTGGTCCAATCGCACCTTTATAACGATTGGTGGAGGCTCCCTTTCCCTCAATCTTCAGAGCCACACCGAAGTAGATTGGTTACAATATTTGAGCCATCTTTTAGAACCACAACTGGTATGCGCAGCACCATGGATCATGGACTGCAATGTCATATACGGTTATAACAACAATTATTGGGTGCCGCTGCTGGGACCATGGGGGTTATAAGCTATGCTCCGACCTTAGTAAGGAGATAGGTTAGTGCAGAACAGTTTGTTCATGTCACTGTAGGGTTGAACCAATTAGAGTTTTCATAAAAAGAGGAGCATGTGTTATCCGTACTCAAAGACCTAGTTTAAGGTTGGAGCAATGTGAGAAGGGTGGGACCTGGTATCAGGAATTTACTAGTGATAGAAAGATATACCCATTGGATACAAGTGAGATGTTACCCCTGAAATAGTACTCATGGAAGGAAAAGGGGAAAATGAAATCGAGGCTGCTTCTAGTGATATTCATGTTCTGCTGAACCAGAAAAAAGATGAATTAGAGAGGCAAAATCAAGAACTCAATTTATCACTCAATGAAGCACATCAAAAGATTAAGCAATTTCAAAGGTATATTCGAAGTATTGAAAAAACAAACACTACAGAAGGGAAGACAAGAAGGCTAGAAAATGAGGAGATGAAGCGAGTTGAGTTAGGAAATGAACTCAACCAATGCCAGAGAAAACTGCAAGAATCAGAAGAATAAAATAACGCTTTGGCTACTGCATGTATGGAGAAAGAAGCAAGAATAGAGTGGCTTGAATATGAGCGCACAAGGTTAGAAGAGGAGTGTGTCAATTTGCAGCCATACTATAAGAATCATAATCGTGTCTTGGAACAGATGAGTATGATAACTCAAGAGGGGGTAAACATTTCGCAAAGGGCTAGAAGGTTTGCAGACAGGACACTGGAAGTTCAAGGAGAGTTGCTGATGCGTTTTCCTGAGGACCAAAGAGTCTTAAACTTTTTAGGGGATTTCCATAGATAGTTTTACTACATAGGTGGCCTGTTCAGGCCCTGAATGATGGAGGTGGATCAGCGCTACTGTTTTGTAAATATTTAAACATAGGCAGAAAATGACCTATACCTTTTGTGTTGTAAGGCCTTTAATGAAAGGTCAATTTTGCAACCCTTATGTTTATAAAAGGTCAAATCAAAGAAGAAGAAAAAAAAGGTTTTTTAAAGATAGCTTCCAAAGATCTGTCATTCTCAAAGCCGCATCACAACACCCGGGCAAAAACTCGTAAGATGGAGGAGCAAATTAGGGAGCTGACAGAGAAAGTAACTGAGATTGACTCCATAGCAGAATCAATGCAAGAAATAAAAAAGCAAATGGCAATGCTAATGCAACTATTTAAAGCTGAAAAATCCACAATGGATCATTCGCCAGCAGAAAACCCTCTTTATCCTTCCGGGTTTAGTTATACTGCCTACGCACCTGAAGTTGGTACCAGTTATCAAGATCCTACTATGATGCACACCAATTTAGCTCCCCAGACAGATAAAAATTCTGTAAAATTTATCCCCAAAATAATAGAAGAAGATCTAAAAAATAAGAAGGTTGTCATTGAAAACGAGCGAAAACAAGAAGATGATGAATCGAAATTAAAATTGAAAAGTTTAGAAGAAAGGTTGAAAGCTATCGAGGGCTTTGACACGTACGGATCTATTAATGCGTCAGATTTATGTTTGGTAACCGACGTTGTAATACCACCAAAGTTCAAAGTCCTAGAGTTCTAAAAGTATGACTTTAAGAGTTGTCCTTCGACTCATCTGGCCATGTACGTTAGGAAGATGGCTGCTTTTACTCGTGATGAGAAGCTATTAATCCATTTCTTTCAAGAAAGTTTAACTGGAAGTGCAGCAACCTGGTATGCAAAATTAGATCGATCAAAAATTAAAACTTGGAAGGACTTGGCAGGAGCTTTTCTTAATCATTATAAGTACCTAATGGAGATGGCTCCTAGTAGAATTGACCTACAAGCTATGGAAAAAAGGAGTAATGAATCCTTCAAAGCATATGCTCAGCGCTGGAGAGACCTAGCTGCACAGGTCCAACCTCCTCTTACAGAAAACAAGTTAGAGACTCTCTTCATTAGTACTCTCAAAGCCTCATATTATGAGAAACTTGTAAGCCATACCTCTGGGAACTTCTGCCATTTGGTTGTTGTAGGAGAGAGAATCGATGAAGGCATTAAGAAAGGAATAATCCAAGTACAATCAACAAAAAATAAAAAGAACTTCGTGAAGAGAAGGGAAGATGATGTTCAAGCTATAGGGGCATATCATGGGAAGGATATCGCCCAAACTACCCTCAACCACACTACTATCCACAAGTAAACAATACTTCTATGAGACCTCGCCCACATAGTTCATTTGCAAGACCCCAATATGAACCATTGAAATCTCCAATGGGGCAATGACCCATAATTAACACTGCATCACCAAATGAAGGGGGCAAAAGGAATTATAGGCACATTGATCCAATACCAATATCCCATACTGAGCTTTTACCAAAACTCATTGAAAATAATCAACTAGTGCCCATTCATGTGGAACCTGTGACGCCATTGTTTCCTAAATGGTATGACCCAAATCCCGTATGCGAATACCATGCAGGAGCGATAAGACACTCTATTAAGAATTGTATGGCACTAAAGCATAAATTGCAGACTTTGCGAGATGCTAAATGGTTGACCTTTGAACAACCTTCGGCTAAACGAAATGTTAACTTAAATCCATTGCCTGAATATGGTAGGGGAGATGTCAACATTATAAAAAAATCTCTTGGTTCTCTAGGATCCCCAGCCCAGAAATGCTTATGGCATTTATTTGGGAAACTTTGAAAAATTTGGACCTAATTCAGGCAAAGCCCAAAATAATATCCATAAAAAGAATTCAGACACAGTTTTGTGAATACCATCAAGACTACACAGATCACATGATTGAAAAATGCACTGAATTTCGTAGTAAAGTTCATGAATTGTTTGAATCTCGAATTATGGAATTCGGGTGTAAAATGAAGGGTAAAGAAATCAGTGCAATAGAAAATGAGCCACACATGACACCCAAGGCATTGATAATACAATGCCCAATTACGACATTGGCGATAGAGAGCCCTAAAAGACTCAATATCAAGATTCCAAAACCATTCCCTTACCAAAGCAATAAGAGTGTACCTTGGAAATACCAGTGTCAAAGTGTCACAGATAAAAGCATTGAGCCTGTTGAAAATATTACCGGTATAGGGGGCATGACACGTAGAGGACGATGCTACACACCTGAAATCTTGAGAGAGTTGGGGAACAGTTAAATGCTTTACCTGCACGAATTTCTTTGTTATCCCTTCTTTTGACTCAGAGACTCACAGAAATGTGCTACTGCAAGTGTTAAGTAAAGCCCACGTGGCTAATGATATCTCTCTAGAAAGCTTCGATCGCATTCTGGGGAATGTTATTGCCGATAATTTTCTTACTTTTAATGATGACGAAATTCCTCTAGAAGGCAGGGGGCATAATAAAGCATTGCATATATCGGAAAATGCAGGGATCACATCATAGCGAGAATCTTAATTGATAATGGATCACCTTTAAATGTCATTCCTAGGTCCACCTTATCCAAACTCCTTATAGACACTTCAGTCATGCAATCAAGTCAAATGATTGTTAGAGCATTTGATGGAACAAGGAGGGGAGTGTTAGGAGAGATAAAAATTCCCCTACAAATTGGACCTTGCACTTTCAACATTGTTTTTCAAATCATGGATATCTCGCCTTCTTATAGCTGTTTACTAGGAAGACCATGGATACATATAGCAGGGGCCATTCCATCATCCTTACATCAAAAGGTCAAATTTGTGGTTGACAACAAGTTGATCTGTATTTCAGCTAAGGAGGAGCTTTTGATTACCAAACCTACCTCTACACCTTACATAGAGGCAACAGAAGAATCATTAGAATGTTCGTTTAGCTCTTTTGAAGTAGTCCATTTGAGTTATTCCAACAATATTTGTAAACCCGAACTCTCCCAAAATACAAAGATGATAGAAAAATTCCTTTTGAGAAATGGGTACCAAATTAACAAAGGATTAGGAAGAATGTTGCAAGGCATAACAAAGCCATTACAATTGCTTAGGAATAACGACACTCGAGGTTTAGGCTACACTACAACTAAAGTTGAGAAGAGGGTAATGTTCGCAGAAAGGAAGGCTAAACAAATAGCTCAAAGAGAAGCTCGAGAGGGGAATAATGGTTCAAAATCCATTCCGCACCTAAATTATACCTTCCAGACTGCTGGATACATACAAGATGATGAAGACTACATTCAGAATGGAAAAATATACAATTTGGAAGAATCACTTGGATACCTTTCTGTTAATGTCATCAACGCTAAAGAATCAGTCTTGGAGCCTGTTTTAGTATTTCAGTCCAACGAGGAGCTTAAAAATTGGGAAGCCTTTGAGTTACCGAAGTTAATTTCAGAGTAATCCAACGTGTCCTCCTTTTGTTAGGCTATGCCCAAAGCCTTTTAGTTTTAAATAATGGACACAACATGTCTCAAATAAATTTCCAAAATTTAATACAACAATCATTATACATATTTGTGTACCTATCTTCACTTTCCTTTTTCTTTTTTAAGAATACATCAACGTATTGCACACGTGCTATCATCAAACACTTTTTTTCTTTTTCTTCCTTTTTCTTTGTACCCTGTTCTTTTACATGAGTTCTTTTTTATTTATTTAGATCAATAAGTGAAGAGTGTGAAGGTGACCTTTGTGATAATATAAGGTTTGATTTTGAAAACCCTCATGTCACCTTTGAGAGCAATGATGATTAGGAAGAAGAATTGGAAGTAGAGGATGATATCAAACAAAATACCAGAGGAGTTGAACCTGGAGAAGAAGAAATAGAGATAATACATTTAGGAAATAAAGAAGATAAAAGGGAAATAAAAATTGGGGTTGCTTTGTCATCCACCGAGAGGGAGAAATTAATATCGTTACTTGAAGAATTTATAGATGTCTTTGCATGGTCATATCAGGATATGCTAGGTTTAGATACTGAAATTATTGTGCACAAATTGCCATTAAATCCAGAGTGCAAGCCGGTCAAACAAAAGTTAAGAAGGATGAGACCTGAAGTGTCTTTAAAAATTAAGGAAGAGGTTGAGAAGCAATTTAATGCTGGCTTCCTAAAAATAGCCCGTTATTCAGAATGGGTAGCTAATATAGTTCCAGTGATGAAAAAAGATGGAAAAGTGAGAATGTGTGTAGATTATCGAGATTTGCATAAAGCTAGTCCTAAAGATAATTTTCCACTTCCCCATATTGATTTGCTAGTAGACAACACTGCTCAGAATGTTGTGTTCTCTTTTATGGATGGTTTTTCAGGCTACAATCAAATCAAAATGGCAGACGAAGATATGGAGACAACAACTTTCATCACTTTACGGGGGACCTTTCGCTATAAGGTAATGTGATTCGGCCTAAAAAATGCAGGTGCAACCTATCAAAGAGCCATGATTACTCTGTTTCATGATATGATGCATAAAGAAGTTGAAGTATATGTGGATGATATGATAGCAAAGTCTAATAATAAAGAGAATCATGTGGCAGATTTGAGAAAATTATTCCAAAAGTTAAGAAAATTCCAATTGAAATTAAATCCAGCAAAATGTACGTTTGGAGTAATGTCTGGGAAGCTGCTCGGTTTCATTGTTAGCAAAAAAGGAATAGAAGTGGATCTTGATAAAGTTCGAGCCATTCAAGAAATGCCACCCCCACAAACCCAAAAGGAAATAAGAGGTTTCCTAGGGAAACTTAATTACATAGCAAGATTCATATCACAATTGACTACCACCTGTGAGCCTATCTTTCGTCTGTTGAGGAAAAATAATCATGATAAATGGGATGAGCAATGTCAGGAGGCTTTTGAAAAGATAAAGAATTATCTCTCCAATCCATTATACCTAACAGTGTCAGATATGTCTATAGGTTGTGTCCTTTGTCAGAATGATGAAAATGGAAGAAAGGAAAAGGCTATCTATTATTTGAGCAAAAAATTCACTGATTGTGAGAGTACATATTCTATTGTTGAAAGGACATGTTGTGCATTGGCATGAACTTGCCAACGTCTAAGACAATATCTGCTCTACTACACTACTTGGTTGATCTCTAAAATGGACCCATTGAAATACATCTTTGAAAAACCAGCATTGTCCGGAAGAATAGCAAGATGGAAAATGCTGATCTCGAAATATGACATAATATATGTGACACAAAAGGCTGTTAAAGGAAGCGCGATTGCTAATTTCTTGGCCGACCGTGCCACACAAGATTATGAGCCAACTCAATTTGATTTTCTCGATGAAGATATAATGAGTCTAACATCGGTTGACGAGATAGATCTAAAAGAAAGGTGGAAAATGTACTTTGACGGTGCATCCAATGCTTTAGGCCACGGAATAGGTTCAATATTGATATCCCTAGAAAATGAATTTTATCCCTTGTCAGCTAGACTCAATTTTCCAAACACCAACAACATAGCAGAATATGAAGCTTGTGTCATGGGTTTACTAGCAGCACTCCAAATGGTCATTGAAAATTTGGAAGTATTTGGGGATTCAGCTCTAGTGATTTACCAACTTCGTGGAGAATGGGAAACTAGGGATTCAAAACTAGTGCCTTATCAATGGTTCATAGCACAATTGAAGAAAGAATTTAAGAATGTTAATTTTGTCCATTTACCCCGTGAAGAAAACCAAATCGCAAATGCGTTGGCCACACTTGCAGTAATGCTCAAGTTAGAAGCAAAGATTCAACTTCCCCCAATCGCTATATGATTAAGAGAAAAGCCATCCCATAGTGCAAATATAGAAGAAGAATTAGATGGAAAACCGTGGTTTCACGATATCAAAAATTATATCAAGAATCGTGAGTATCCTCGGGGAATTTCAAAGAATGATGAGAAAACTATTAGAACACTGTCAATGGGATACTATCTAGATGGCGAAAATTTGTACAAAAGAAATCATGATATGGTTTTGCTTTGGTGTGTAGACAATAATGAAGCTGAAAGGATTATGGAAGAAGTACATGGGGGAATATGTGCAACACATACTAATGGCCATGCAATGGCCAGAAAAATTATAAGGATAGGCTATTATTGGTTGACTATGGAAGCAGATTGCATTAAGTATGCTAGAAAATGTCATAAATGCCAAATCTATGCTGACCGAAGTAATGCTCCACCATCTCCACTACACGTTATAACATCCCCTTGGCATTTCTCCTTATGGGGGATGGATGTAATTGGACCCATCACTCCTAAGGCTTCAAACGACCACAGATTCATCTTAGTAGCCATCGATTACTTTACAAAATGGGTAGAAGCAACATCTTATGCAAGTGTAACTCGAAAGGTGGTCCTTAGATTCCTTAAGAAGGAATTAATTTGTCGTTATGGGCTACCCAACATTTCAGAAGGCACATCACGTTCGAGACTCACCAAGTCTCAATCGTGATTATCAAGTCAGCTCAGACAGAAGACAGGTCTCGTTCGAGACTCAACAAGTCTCGTTCATGACTCGACCAAGATGGAGGAAATAGCTCGGACAGAAGACACATCACATTCGTGATGATCAAGAGTCACGAACTTGAAATGGGTGCATTCCTTGGCAAAAAGGCCATCACGATCGAGGTTATCAATGCCACGATCGTGATCAACCAAAGAAGAAATGAACATGTGATCAGAAGGTGAGTCACGAATGTGACTCACCCTGATCACGAACGAGGTAAGGAAGCAAAGTTGGAAAAGTTTGGACAGAAGACACACCATGAACGTGACTCATTTGAGTCACGTTTGGTGTTTTGGCTGATGTCAAACGTGACACTTTTGCTCTGGTCAAAATTGCCCTCCAATTGAATCAATTAAATAAGGGCAAAAGAGTGATTTCAAAAAGGGGACAAAAAGAATAGAATTTTATGGGATGCTTTCCAGGATTTAAGGCACTATCTTTTGTTGGAAATGAAGGAGCCTAAAGAGCTGGCATAGAGGGACATATAGATGGGAGGAGAGAGAGTTTTTTAGGAGAGCTTAGCATAGAAGAAGAAGAAGGGAAGCAAGGAAGACTTCTTGAAGATTTCTCTCTGAACATTCATGGCAGCTATCATCTTATCTGGTGTGTATTTTCCTTTAGCCATGTGTGGCTAAATTCTAGTTGGGAACTTCCTATGATGTAAATAGTTTTTATGTTTAGTTTTCTTGAATGGTGTTTGAAGCTTTGAATTGAATGACATATATTTTGTGTGAATGCTGATTATTTGATTGTGCTTATTGATGAATGATAGTTTGAATATGTTGTGATTGATTGCTTGAAAGATATTTATTGTTATTATGATAGAAATGGCAATATAATTAGTTAAGAGCATGTGATTAATCTAAAGTAGTTACAAACTAGGATTATATCTCTTGTTCCTTAATTAATCAAATGCTAGTTTAGAACAATTGGTCACAATTTATCTTATCATTCAAATTTAGTAATCTTATCCCAGAATTGCAAAAGCCGAGGGACAGGAAGACTAATCAAATAGTGTTAGTGTTCAATTGGATAGAAATATACCTCTTGATACTAAAGTGTTCAATGACATGCCTGTGTAAATAATTGCCTTGCTTAATTTAATGTATCACGAAAGTAGAACATTAGTTGAGTTAAGGACGATATTTTGAGCATCCCGAAAGGGACTCTTAATTGATGTTAGTGCGAGAACACCTTCATTGGCTTCAACCCAAATGAGAAACTAAGCATAGATCTATTGAAATCTAGGAAGACCCAACACTTGTATTCATTGTTTTTTATTTAAATCTCTTTT
>CANYCX012876639.1:0-17920 GCA_948193385.1 Breynia disticha f. nivosa
GGCAAGTTCTCACTATAAGCACCAGCCACAGCATTCAAAACACTCAGCCCACCAACAGTGAACGTAACAACACAAGCGCCAACTCCTCTGGAACGCGCGTATCCATCAGCCGCATAACCAGCATTGAGCTCATTACAACACTCAATAAGGTTATGTTGGGGCTCAGCAATAAGGTGGTCAAGAAGGGTGAGATTGAAGTCACCAGGAACAGAGAAAACATCGGTGACGCCAACTTGGACGAGACGACGAGCGAGGTGGCGGCCAAGAGTGGCGTCAGAGGCGGGAACAAGAGGGGAGGGGTGAATGGCGGAGACAGTGCCGTTGGAGGGAGTGCAGACGTCGGTGGAAGGGGGGAAGCAGGTGGTGATGGATCCAATCTGGGTGTCCATAGCGGACGAAGAGAGTGAGAGAGTGACACGTGAAAGAAATAGAGAGACAAAGTGTATGCTGAAGAGAGAACAAATAAGAGGAGAGCTGTTGCGTTGGGAGAGGTATTGGGTATTTGGGTGTGGTTTTATACGACAACAAAGTACTTTTTTTTTTTTTTACAACAAAGTACTTTAATGAGAATTTTATGAAGTTATATTATCTATTAAACAAATTTTATTTATAATAACTATGAAAATTATGTTTAATTAGTATTTTAAAAAAAAAATAAATGATTAATTTAGAAAAAAATGATAAATTTAAATATAAATATTAAAATTATGTAATATAATTAAAAAATTAAAATTTTTATAATTTTTTCTAAAGAGTAAATCAACAAAAAATGTCTCATCTTTGTGTTTTCTATCAAAACTAGTCTAAACTTAAAAAATTTAATTAAAATGTAATGACCTTTGAATTTTGGTACAAAAATAGCCCGCCGCTAATTTTTCGTTAAGTTAGACCGTTAAATGTCACATATGATTGCTGACATGAAAAAATTAGTGATGTATCTTAATGATGTGAATAAATAACAAAATATTTAATAAATAATAAATAATAATAAAAATAAAAATAAAACACACCGATTTTTATTATTGTTATTATTATTATTATTATTATTATTATTAATATTATTATAATTATTATTATTATTATTATTAATATTACTACTAATAATTAAAAGAAATATAATTTGAGGTTTTAATTTTATTAGGCTTAAGAATTTTGATTTTTAATTATTCGAAGTAATAATTAAGTAATGATGCTAAAATTATAATGAATGTAATGATTGATGAAATTATGCTTATAATCATTAGAGTAATGATTGACCAATTCATTAATTTCGGATTGTTAAGGGAAGAGTATGTATATGTACAGGATTAGTATTCCACTAGTATAACTAGTGAAATTGAATTGTTTTAAAAAAAAATCCTTCTTTGGTAAATATCTTTTTTTCACTTCTTTTTTGTAATTATTTTTATTTTCACCCTTAATTGAGAATTATCTTTTTTTGGAACATTATATTGGTAATTTGCCCATTATATGAAGTAAATATTTCTTAAGAATATAAACTCTATCATTAATTAATATATGAAGACATTTTAATAATATTTTTGTGAAAAATTAGATTGTGACACTTATTTGAGACAAATAAAGTATACTTTTGTGATATTCAAAATAAAATTAAGGAAGTAAAAATTAAATTCGTGTCATTTGAGTTGTATAAGAACTGTGTACTAAGAAAACAAATCGAGTTATCCCATTGGAAATTTACAGTTTTTTTGTAAAAAAATGCATACATTGTAATTTGTAAGAGAAAAAAATTAACTAACTTGGTTATGCAGATATGAAAGGGAAAAAAAATGAAGGTGATTAGATTAGTAACAATAAGCAGGTAATATTGAGGGATGAAGTTTTCGAATCCAACTCATGAGAGAAATGAGATACAGCGCATTATGAGCGGCCAGCCGTCCTTTTATTATACTTGTTCTTCCATTTTCGTTATTTTGCTGTCACATGTTCTTCTTTCAACATATTCACCACTAATGAATTAACATTGCAAAATGAGTTCCAGTTTCATTGATCGATCAAGAACAAGAAAAGCTGAAACTTTTTACTTTTAAAAGAAACATTGATTTTGCAAGGCCAAATCATCGCATGCAGGGATGGCAGATACTGTGATATATGATGGGAAAATCGTGGATGTTGGGGATATCATAGTGGAAAATAGGACTGGATTGACTGTTTCAGTTTGTACATTCATGGCGAATATAACAGACACAGACGATGCGTTTTGGAAAAGCGAAAATTCAATGGCGGATTCTCCCCCTTTTTTCCTTATTCAATTAAGCGTAATGATATTGTTGATTCAAATTTTCACTTATCTTTTGAAGCCTCTTCGTCAACCACGATTCTTGCCGCCATTGATTGTAAGCTCATCAGACGTTTGATTAATTATGTTATATATGATAATCGAATTAAACATTATAATGCGTGAATGCAGGCAGCTCTAGTGGTGGGTCCAACAGTTCTAGGGAGGTTTATGGGTTTTGGACAACTTGTTTATCCACTTTACACAACCCTGGTGTTGTCAACGTTGGGGCACTTGTCGTTGGTTTACTACATGTGCATCGCAGGGTTTGAGATGGATTTGACAGCAATCAGACGTATTGAAAGAAAAGCTAAGGTTAATGCTCTTGCAGGTGTTGTGATTCCGTTAGCAATGGGAGCATTTCTTTTCCTATTCGTCTCGTCTAATATCAACACATCAGGATTCGTATTTTGGGGCATTTCGCTTACTGTCACAAGCTTCCCTGATCTTGCTCGAATCCTTTCTGATATGAAGATTCTCCACACTGATCTTGGAAGAATGGCTTTGTCTTCCGCTACTATTAGCGACCTTGCTTCTTGGGCTCTTTCTGTCTTGGCAATTACCTTCCTCAATGAACGAAATCGATATGAAGAAATCATTTTCATTATAATCTTCGTATTGTTGTGTTGGTATGTGGGACGTCCTGCACTCTCTTGGATTATCCAGAACACCAGTTTGGAAGAAAGTAAACCGAGTGAGATGGTTATGTATGCCATGTTAAGCAGCGTTCTGGTGTTTGGATTGATTACAGATGCTTTAGGTGCGCACTCCATGGTTGGAGGATTCATGTTTGGACTAATTATGCCAAATGGGGAGTTTAAAATGAGCCTAATGGAGAAGCTTGACGACCTTATAACAGGAATTTTGGTTCCAGCTTTCTTCATGAATCATGGACTTCGTTTCACCTTGCTTGCAGTCTACGATCATAGTACTGGTATTGTCAGGGTGGCTACAATTATACTCTTGTGTTGTTCATTCAAAATTATAAGCACTCTTATAGTTTCCAAGATATATGGGATGAGCTTTCGTGATGGCATCGCACTTGGAGCCCTTATGAACGTCAAAGGCGTCTTGGCTTTGATAATTATGAATGCTGGGAATGGTTTAAAGGTATGTTAAGTTATTCTCCTTTGTTCTTCGATGAAATTTGATCAGTTTTGTGATACAATATTGGTGAATTAATGCAGGGTTTTGACCAACAAACATTCACTATAATGACAATTGCAATAATAGTGATGACATTAATGGTGAAACCCTTTGCCATGGTCTTTTATTCCGGAAAGTCAGGAAAAAAGTTTTATCGTATTATTATCCATTACGAAACAATTAATCTGGATTCTGAACTTCGAGTCATTGCGTGCATTCATTCCCATCGCAATTTGCCTGGTTTGATTAGACTTCTTGAAGTTTCAAACGCCAATGAACAATGTCCAGTTTGTGTATTCGCAACCCATTTGGTAAAACTAACGGAACGACGAGCCTCTGCCATGTTAATAATCCACGACGGAACTCGTAACATAGCCAGTGACCCTACCCATCATACCAGCAGTCGAGAGGAAGGAGAAGCAAACCATATAATGAGATCATTTGAAGGATTTGAAAGCAGAGGTGAATCAGTCTCGGTTGAGCCATTAACAGTGGTATCTCCATACGACACCATGCATGAGGATATATGTAACCTGGCACTGGATAAAAGGGTGGCACTCATTCTAGTTCCCTTTCACAAGCAATCTGACTTGGACGGAAGCTTGCTTGAAGATAATGCTGCATGGCAGTTGTTGAACCACAACATGCTACAAACGGCACCGTGTGCAGTCGGAATATTCGTGGATCGAGGTCTCGGAGCACAAATGCAAGATATTTTTCTGTTTACAATGGTGTTCTTAGGAGGACCACATGATCGTGTGGCTTTAACTTACGCATGGAGAATTGCGGCAAGTACTAACGTGAGACTTACAGTGTACAGATTTATACCAGTTGACTATATGGAGGAGGAGGATGAGGAGGAAGAAGAAAGCTATGTCGATCCAGAGCTAAAGGAGAAACGATTAGACAACGAATTAATGAACGATTTCAGGTCCAAAATAAAGCAAACTCGGTCTATAAAATACATAGAGATAGTTGCAGATTCGGGAGAACAGATAATGAGGGCATTAAGGTTGAGTGATGGTTGTGATTTATACATAATTGGAAGAGAACAATCATTTATAACAAAAGGAATGGAAGAGTGGAAGACAGAAGAGGATGATTTGGGAACATTGGGGGAGACATTGGTGGAATCAGACTTTGCAGAACAATCATCTGTTCTGGTGATTCAACAATATGAAGATCAAGAAGCAAAGAGGGTGGCACGGTGGTCAGGGACACAGCGTTCTGATCATAGTCGCATCGACAGGGATGACCGAGTCACTTCATGGCGATCACCCTTTGGCGTTGAACATAATATAGTGTAAACCTGTCAGATTGATCCGATTTCAAATTAAATAGCATTGTACAGATAGTCCAGCTACCATCTAGAATGTAGTCTTAGTTTTCAGTTTTTCATAACTTGTTTTCTTTTTCATAATTAGGGTTCTTCTCATCATAACTAATTGAAAACCTGTAAGATTGATCACGTCGATTTTATAGCATCTCTATTCATAAATCTCTTCAAGAAGTTTATGACCATGACACATCAACATTTCATTCATTTCTCATTTATTAAAATTTTTCTCTCTACTTATAAACCACTCATTAAACTTTACGGTATAACCATCATAACCTCGTAAACTTCTCTTTAAACAAGTGAAGCCTAAAATAGTTTATATGCACAAAACATTTCATGTTAATAAATCTGTTAATAAACCTCTTAATGTGATGAGATTTATCACATAAACATGACTCCATTGTGGATGCTCTAAACTCTTCATCATATATAGTTGGGTACTTAGTTGGTTAACACTTTTAGTTGTACTTACCGGCAAACAAGTTCCAGGAAAGTCTTTTCGTATGTCCACCGATCCTCTACAGTCTTCAGCTGCTACCCCAGACCCACATTCCCATCCAGGGGAGTCCCCAGACCCACCACCTCCCAACAACCCCAACATAGTGTTATGCATTCCTATGCAAACCTTGAGTCACGTCTCACCCACACCCTCTGAATCCTCCGACCAAAATGCCTCCATAAACCAGGAGCCTCCCCAGAATGTTCCTACATTGGGCAACCCTTCCTGACCAGATCAACCTCCACACCATTTTCGCCCCTTCTCCTTCAGGGATATCCTTAACGGCCCTAAGAGCCCTCCTAGGAGAGCTCAGAACCTTCTTGCTAGTAACAAGATGGTGTTGCAACATGAGCAGGGTTACCCCCTCCTCCCAGTTTTAACCTGCTCGGAAGTGCTCAAAGAAGAACTTGCTAAACCTTGGCGGAATGCGCTGATAGCGAAACCTCTTGGCCGGAACGTGGGTGCGGGTCCTTTTGAGAAGAGGATTAGGGAGTTATGGAAGCCAATGGGCAAGCTAGAGATCATGCCTCTTGGGTCAAGGTATTTTCCCATCAAGTTCGACAATGATGCCGATTGGGATAGAATCCTCTCGGATGGTCCTTGGACGGTACAAGGGCATTACTTTACGGTTCGGCATTGGTCTCCACATTTTCGACCATCTGATGATACCATAGAACCCACTTTGGTTTGGGTTCATTTTCCTGAGCTTTCCATGATGTAATATCAGGAAGATGTATTATTTGCCCTAGCCTCGAACATATGTGTTCCTGCTAAGGTTGATATTAATACCCGCATGGCAACTCGAGCTCGTTTTGCTCGGATATGTGTTGAAGTTGACCTTACCAAGCCTCTTGTTGCCAGATTTTGTCTTGATCATAAATGGTATCAAATTGAGTATGAGGGTATTCACACAATTTTCTATAGGTGTGGCATCTATGGGCATCGTTCTGAGACTTGAGTTGCTGCTGGTTTGGAAGCAATGGTTTGCAAGGTACAAATAACTGGCCCAGCACAGCAAGCAGTTCAGCCTCATGTTCCTCCAAATATGACAGACTGGCCTTCATCGGCCCTGTCCACTGTTATTGGGCATACGACTAGTGCGAAAAATCCTGTTGAGCCGGTTGATAAGACCAATGATTATGGTCATGGTCCAAATATAATAGCACCCAAGGTAACGGCTAGGCATAGGACTACAGCTCGGGAGAAACAAAAGGAGGTGCAACAAAGCCCTATCACAGTGGGCAATCGCTTCCAGCATTTAATGCCTATGGAAATGGATGATAGTGCTTGAGAAAATGACATGAGTGGAGACAATGTTGGAGTGCCAGCTGTGGATAGAGCATTTATTAAGCTGGCGCACACTGCCTCCAAGAAACAGAAACTCGACAATACTTGGCCTTTATTAGAGGGACCTAGGAAGTCCACTAATCCGACTAAGGGTTTGGAGGACTTTGTCCAACCTCGTAACACAGCTTTGAGTAGGAAGAGTAAAGGCCAAGAACCCATTCAGACTTCTATAACAGGCCCAAGACAAGAACCTCACATTATGGAGATGGATCCTCTCATAACAACCCCAACCCAAGTTCCTGAAACGCAAAGTCTTGAGGGACTAGACTCTCACCTACCTAGCTTACATAAGAAGGCATTGGTAGTCTCTCTGATTGAGCCATCTGAGGTGGCGCAAGGCCCTCCTTCTATACACCCTCCCTAGGTTAAGGATAGAGAAGGCAGGCATGCAACGAGAGCGGGGGTCGCTGACCGACATCACTCAGTATCTAGAGACACTACCCGAAACAAGGTTTGCAACGCAAGGGAACCTTCTTCCCAGCGGTGATCATGGCAGGTTGGTGCCCTTTGTTTATTTTTGTAATTATCAATATGTCTACAGTATTTTGGAATATTTGTGGAGTGGGTAACTCCAAATCAGTCAATCACTTGAAGATGTTGGTTCAGAACTATGCTGCGGATATAGTGGTGTCAACTGAACCTAAAATTAGTGGGTCTAGTGCTTGTAAAGCGTGTAAAAGATTGGGTTTTGGAGGACAATTTCGACAGGAGGCGGAGGGCTTTAGTGGGGGTATCTGGCTCTTGTGGGATCAATCCAGGTTTACATTGTCTGTTCTGCAGTATAGTTCTTCTTTTGTGCATGCAGAAGTGAAAGATAGTGATGGTTTTATATGGTTTTTTACTGTTGTTTATTGGCACCTCAGTGGTAGACAAGGATTGGAATTTTGAGAGGATTTTAAGAAGCTCCAGCCGGCGAGTGGTTACCCCTGGATGGTGGTAGATGACTTTAATTTAATAATGGTCACTTCAGAGTACAGTCTAGGCGGGGGAGATTAAGGGACAAGGCTGCTTTCGCTGACTGGATCACACAAATGGGGCTGATTGACATGGGTTTTTTTGGGTCTCCATTCAATGGGCAAGAGGGTCGTCCCAGGGGTTTATAATTCAGAGGAGACTCGTTAAAGCTCTTTGTAATTTGGAGGGTCGTTAGGCCTGGCCGGAAGCAATGGTGGAACATTTGCCGCGAAATTTTTTCGGATCATTCCCCGTTATATATTGAGCTTTCCCCAGTCTAGCACAGTCAATTTCACAGAAACCGTCTAGGTTTCAAGGAGCTTGGTTAGAGCATCCTCAATTCCAGGAGTTTGCTAACCAAACATGGAATTGTGCTAATGGTTTTGTCCAAGGATCTCGAGAAATGGCTGCCTCTCTTCAACAGTGGAATAGGGAGGTTTTTGGTAACATTTTTTACAAAAAGAAGCGTCTCATTGCTCAAATTAATAGTGTGCAACGGGCTCTTGATCGGTACTTTACTCCTGGCCTGATTAGATTGGAAGGAAAATTAAATAAGCAACTTGAGACTGTTTTGAAGGAGGAAGAGATTCTCTGGTACCAAAAATCTAGAGATAAATGGATCATGGTAGGAGATTGAAATACTAAATACTTTCATACACTCACTCTTATTAGAAGGCGTAGGAACAAAATTGCGGTCTTAAAGGGGAGGATGGCCAATGGGTTTGGGACCAAGAGGAGTTAAAAAAACTAACAGTTGCTTACTTCCAGGAGTTGTTTCATACAAAGACGACTGCGCACCAGCTGATTAGTACTCCCTTCCTTTTCCCTCCGGGAGCCGCAGGACATGGTTACTCTTGAGAAGCCATTCACGCCCTTAGAAGTCCAACAAGCTATTTTTGCCATGAGCCCTTTTAAAGCTCCTGGTCCTGATGGTTTTCAACCTGTTTTCTACCATAGATTGTAGAGTACTGTGGGACACGATGTGATTAATGTTGCCATGAAATGTCTTAATGAAGGAGAGCTCTTGTCAGAATTAAACTCCACACTCCTAGTTCTCATACCTAAAACCCTGACCCCATAAATTATACAATAGTTCCGCCCCATTAGCTTGTGTAATGTGGTTTACAAAACCATTACCAAAGCAGTAGTTAATTGGCTGAATTCTCTTCTCCCTCTCATGATCTCACCTTGTCAAAATAGTTTTATCCCAGGGAGAAACATTGTCGATAATGTTATAATATACCAGGAGGTTCTTCACTCTTTTCGCATTAGAAGGGGGACGGGTAAAGCTATGATGATCAAGCTGGACCTTCAAAAGGCTTATGATAGGTTGGAGTGGACGTTTGTCGAAGATACCTTAATTCAGTTGAGATTGCCCCCAAACCTCATTCGATGCATTATGTTGTGTATCACCACTCCATCTTTCCGGATTTGCTGGAATGGCCAACTTACAGAAGAATTTACACCTTCTAGGAGCCTTCATTAGGGCGACCCATTATCCCCATATCTTTTTGTTCTCTGTATAGAAAGATTGGGTCACCTTATTGAGCAGCGGATACAGGCTAGGCTATGGAAACCAATTCATGCTTCACGCAGAGGGCCCTAGTTATCTCACTTATGCTTTGCTGATGATATTATTTTGTTTACTAAACCGAAGAAAACCCAAGATTTATAGATTACAGAGTGTCTGAACCTGTTTTGTACGTACTCGGGACAATGAGTGAACTTCTCCAAGTCAAGTCTTCTTGCTTTGAAAAAAGAGCCCCAATCCCAAGCTCTTAGCCTAAGCCAGATTTTAGGCATCTCGGTGGCTTCAAAGTTTGGGAATTACTTGGGAGTTCCCTCAATTCAATCTAGGGTGACTAAGCAAACTTACAACCATGTGCTCGAAAGAGTGCAGTCTAGGCTCCAAGGTTGGAAAGCTAAATGTCTTTCGCTCGCTGATAGAAACACACTTACTAAGCCCATCACTTTCGCTATCCCCTCTTATGTCATGCAAACTGCTCTTTTACCAAAGACCATTATTAATGAAATGGAAAAGGGCCAGAGGAGTTTTTTATGGGGGGACATCAAATAGGAAGAGGATGCATAAAGTAAGTTGGGAGAAGGTGTGTAAGCCCAAAGCGGATGGGGGCTTGGGTATCTGGAAGATGATGGCATTCAATAAAGCCTTATTAGCAAAATAGACTTGGAGACTAATGCCCAAAGCGGATGGGGGCTTGGGTATCTGGAAGATGATGGCGTTCAATAAAGCCTTATTAGCAAAACAGACTTGGAGACTAATATCGAATGAGGAGAGCTTTTCTAATGCAGTTTTAGCTCACAAATATGCCAAAGAAAAAATGGAGCTTGACATCTGTCAATATTCAAGCCGGGATTTTGTGATTTGGAAGGGTCTTTGTAAACAAGTAGATTTGGTGGACAACGGTCTTGGTAAGGTGGTTTTTAATGGGAGGGATACATTATTCTGGTTGGATAGATGGGTTGGCGATTCTGCTCTTAGGGACTATGCTCTAGCGTCTTTACCAAAGGATTTGGAGAGGAAGACGGTTGCTAACCTCTGGTCAAACAATCAATGGAAATGGGAGGAGTTTAGTCATTTTCTGCCCCCATCAATTACTTTTGAAGATTACTGCTAAATGGGTCCTCTCTTGGGGGAAACCGGATGCGTTCTCTTGGTCACCTAGCAGTAAGGGTGTCTTCACTGTTAAATCAGCCTACTGCCTTCAAGAGTCGGACAGGGATGGTACAGCCTTACGCTATAGTGGAGATATAGTTTGGAAAGAAATTTGGAGTTTGAAGACTACGGAGAGACATAGATTGTTTGCTTGGTTGCTTATGCATAATCATGTCTTCACCAAATCTTTATTGGAGGCTAAAGGGATCCTCCTGGACACAACTTGTGCACTGTGCAAAAATGGGATTGTAACCCCAAGCCATCTCTTTCGAGACTGTCGTGCGACCGCTAACATTTGGAAATGAGTGGTTCCTATCTGTTTTCAGCAGGAGTTTTTCTCTAAACCATGGCATGACTGGATTACTTCCAACATCCAAGTTACAAAGTTCGTTTGGCAGAATCTTCTATGGAACTCAGTTTTCACTATGATTTGTTGGTGGATTTAGAGAGCTAGAAATGTCGAAGCGCTCAGCATGGAGAAGTTGAGAGTGAATGTGGAGTTCATTCGGCAGCAAGTTCACCACATCACTAGGGCACATAAACAGAGGGAAGCAGCTAAGGAAGAAAGGTGCAAAATCCTCATCGGATAGGAGCCTCCGCCATCCTCGTGGTTCATGCTTAATACAGATGAAGCGTCAAAATCAGGCAGGGACGCATCTTGTGGCGGCCTTATTAGAGATGAGCTTGGTAATTGGGTGGGTGGCTTTATTTGTAACTTGGGTTATGCCACTTCAATTGATGCAGAACTCTAGGGCCTTTATTATGGATTATCTTTGGCCTATGAGAAGGGTATTTCAAGATTGGTGGTAGTGTTTGATTCTAAGGCTACCCTCCACTTCATGGAGAATCTAGTGCAGGACTCGCATCCTCTAGCACCTATGATTAAGAGCTGTAGGAACTTACTGTCCTTAAATTGGGTGGTTCGATTAAGACATAGCTACAGAGAAGGGAACCGATTTGCAGATAAGCTTGCTAACTTGGGAGCTCATCAGCCCCTAGGTGTTTCCTTTTTGGAAAGTCCTCCTCATGAACTAACACAAACCCTATTAGAAGATGTTGTGGGTGTCTACTTTGCTAGAACTATAAAACCACCCTGAGGGGTCTGGTTAGATTGTATACTTGTGGTGCAGTTTAAACGTCCATTTTAACCAAAAAAAATTGTGGATGCTCTCATAATAGCATTGTACAGATAGTGGACCACCATCTAGCATGTAGTTATAATTTTTAGTTTTTCATAACTTGTTTTCTTATTCATAATTAGGCTTCTCATCATAGTTTTTTTTTTTTGAGATTTTAATTCATTTTTTCCTTTTTGATCGGCTCCTTTCTTTGATCTATCTTATCTCTTTTAATCTCAGATGCTTCTACACAAAAATTTATATTCTCACGATAAGTAATAAACCGTATTGATTGTATTGGATGCATTTTCTTAACAACGACTAGATATGTTAATCACATGGTTTCAATCAACGTTAATTAACCATTCTGAAACAATATTATAAAAATCGGATAGAACTAACCGGTCGAACCAATAAACTACTGAACCGTTCATTAATTTGGTCTGATTTTACCATTTAGATCACTACTCGCGAAGGATATCGACTAAAGGGTGCCTGGAGGACTCGCATCAGGATAAAGAGGGAGGAAAAGAGACCAACGAAGACAGGAGTCTGTGAGAGCAAGCGACCCCTAGCAAAGATGTCACGTCACTAGGCAGGGAGTTAGGCGCGAACGGTCATCAACGTGGGAAAATGGAATTTGAAGACATATTCAACCTCTCATGTTCTTAAGCGGTTGTCAGGAACATATACGTGGATAGGAAGTTAACATTAGGTGAGGAAGATTGTGGGTAACTATCGAATGCGAGGATAACCGCTTCTGGAGCCTATAAATGGAAAGAAAGTTGGAAGAACAAAAGTGTCAAAGGGAATCTTAAAATCTCAAGAATGTCTTTTGAGGCGTCTTATGTAAGTGTTTAGTTTATATTTGTAATCTTTTAATTAATTCAATTACATTTCGGCATTTTATCTTTCTTGCAATTTACATCTCTTTAATACTTTATTCACTATGAGTAGGGTAACTTAAACTCTAAATTTGTTAATGTTTCCCACAACATAGGAGTCGACATGACTCGATCTAATTCAAGCTTGTTTTCACATCAAAAGTCCTAAAGCAGTTTCAGGCAAACAAACTAACCACTATCTTTTGATCTCGCAGTCACACACACACACAAACGCATCCTTCGCGAAGCACTGTAGCAAAAATAAGCCTCAACAGATTTGGAAACCACAGTGGGAGGTTAGTTGCAATTTTTGGGAAGATGGCTAAGCGAGTCACTCGTAGCAATGCTTTGACTAGATAAGAGGCTCCCGGTGAGTCGAGCGAGCCCAGGAACTTTGAGGAAGGGAGTCAGTCTCCCGAGAAGTTAAAGTCCAAGTCCTCATCTTCATCGAGTATTCCTGGAACCAGTTTCTATTTGTATTATGAAGGAAGATGGTCGAGATAGAGCGTAATACATAACTTAGTAAAGAGTTGCTTAAATGCCAATTAGACGAGATTCAATCTTAAATCAATATATCTTGGTCACATTCTGAGGACTTCTCTAAACAATGGAGAGACTCCTTGGAAAAAAATTCCAAGAACAGAAAGAAGAAATGTGCGAATTGTTCCAGAAGATGGAACATAATATAAGTCTATATACCAAAGACTTAGTTCGCTAAATGAATACAGTCCAGACAGAACAAAATTTAAATATCAATAACTCTACACATAGAGTGTTAGATGAAATGTGCAAAAACTTTCATGATTTACACATTATGAACCAGCAAAATGGCGATAGGATTATTAGTAACGTAAATCACCTAGTACATGAATCCCAAGGCCCTCTGTCCAAACAAATTGCTAAAGAGTTGGAAATACTACTCGACCATAGAGCAGAGAAAGGGAAATTTGTGAGCGAGGAAGTTCCACATTCTGTCCCCATAGTGGTGATTTCTTCAGCCTCGCCTCATAGAAATCAAGGCGTTGTGGGGTATACTAGTGTGTATATCAATGGGGTGTTTGAACCCAAGATTTCCAGTAGAGCGAATCCATCCGGATCAGGTCCACATTTAGGGTATCCCTCGGGGTGACCCATACAAGTACTGTCAATCCTGGTGTCCCTACGGGTATAAATCCTCAAGGGTATCCAACTGTGTCTAATCCATTCCCGGGGCAAGTACCAAATCCTGTGTTTCAGGGACCTACAGCTACTGCATCTATTCCTGTGACAGGGGTTCAGAATCCAGTTCCCCCAACTCAGCCTTTTCCAAACCAAGAAAGTGCACCATATACAGCCTAGTTCTTTGGTTTTTGGTGTGAATACAACAGGATTCGCTGCCAATCCTCTGGGTACGGCGAATCAGTTTGGTAATCTTGTTGGTAGGAATCAAAATGTTCCTGGAGTCACTCAGGAACATATAGCTAACATGATTACACGAATGTACGGTCCCCAACTACATCGCATTAATCGGCCAATGTATTGAAAACCTTATCCTGATTATATCGACAGTGATTATCCTTTCCCAAGGGGATATAAGGTTCCAGAGTTTACCTTGTTTTCGAGTGATGGAAAGATGTCCGCGATTGAAAATGTCGCACACTTTACTTTCCAGTATGGAGAAGTTTCAGGAGATGACTTCTTAAAACTTAAGTTATTCGCCAGTTCGTTAACAGGAATAGATTTTAATTGGTATATAAACCTTCAACCAAACTCTGTGTTCTCTTGGTGGGATATGCAGAGTATGTTCCAAGCTCAATTCGCGCGAGGTGATCCAGGCATGTTTGTCGCTGAGATTGCGAGGCTGAAGCAAAAACCTAGCGAGTCTGATGAAGAATTTCTGTATCGCTTCAGGCAGGTGAGGGTAAAGTGCCAGGTCAATCTCCCAGAGAGAAATTTTTTGCGACTCACCCAAGATGGTCTGGATTTCGAACTTAGGAAAAAGTTCGAAGGTCTCAAGTTTCAGGACCTCTATGAGCTTATTGAGCGTGCTTCGCGCTTTGAGAATATTCTTAAGGATGAAAATGTTCGCAACGCAATGTCAATGGGGAATTATGCTCAGAATATTCACCATATAGAGAATACTACGAATGATGATATAGAGGTTGATGTTGTGGAGTTTATCAAAGGAAAACCATTTGTGTGAGAACCTTTGGTCAGGAAAATACACAAGCCCCAAAATGGATTAAGTCCAGTGAAAAGCAGAAGTATTCATTTGATTTGGATGGTGCCGATTTGTTGTTTGATTGGTTATTAAATAATAAAAAGATAATTCTTAAGGGTGGACATAAATTAGCATCCTTAGATGAATTAAAGGGAAAGAAATTTTATAAATGACATGCATATACTCACTCGACTAATAATTGTGTAGTATTTCGCAATAAGATTCAAAATCTGGTTAAGCCAAAGGAGATTACATTCTCTGAATCAAAAGAAACTATGGATGTTGATGAAAATACATTTTCCAATTCTGAATGTATGCTAATAGAGAATATTTTTGTTTTGCAGCCAGTGTGCTGTGTGGGTGGCGATGCCAGGATTGCTAATGAGGTGTTTGATCGCCTCAACTAAATGGGGTTACTGAGATGGCCGGTGTTTACCAAAGAAATCTCTCACAAATGCAGATGGCATTTGATTGATTTGTATACTACTGATAGTTTTGCTCACTTCAGGGAGTTTCTGTGCGAGCATCGGTATTATAGTTGGTAAGACTAGTCCAAGAGCAACCTCTTCCTTGTTGGACAAGTTGTACCAACTATAGTACCGATGTTAGCGT
Organism: Breynia disticha f. nivosa; assembly: GCA_948193385.1. NCBI lineage: Eukaryota > Viridiplantae > Streptophyta > Magnoliopsida > Malpighiales > Phyllanthaceae > Breynia > Breynia disticha. Next base: position 15,076 of record CANYCX012876639.1, read on the forward strand.
AAAAACTCCCTGAAGCGAGCAAAACTATCAGTAGTATGCAAATCATCTACTCGCCATCTCAGCACCCCCATTTTGTTGAGGCGATCAAACACCTCGTTAGCGATTCTGGCCTTGCCACCCACAGAGTACACTGGCTGTAAAACAGAAATATTCTCTATTAGTATACATTTAGAATTGGGAAATGGATTTTAATCCACTTCCATAGTGTCTTTTGATTCAGAGAATGTAATCTCCTTTAACTCAACCAGATCCTGAATCTTATTGCGAAATACTACAAAATTATTAGTCGAGTGAGTATAGGATGCATGCCATTTGCAAAATTTCTTTCCCTTCAACTCATCTAAAGATGGTAATTTATGTTCACCCTTAAGAATTATCTTTTTATTATTTAATAACCAATCAAACAGCAAATCAGCATTATCCAAATCAAACGAATAGTTTTTCTTTTCACTGAACTTAATCCCTTTCGGGGCTTATGTATTTTTCCTGACCAAAGGTTTGCACACAAATGGTTTTCCTTTGATAAACTTCGCAACATCAACCTCCATATCATCATTTGCTGTATCCGCTATATGGTGAATATTCTGAGCATAATTCCCCATTGACATTGCTTTGCGGACATTTTCCTTCTTAAGAATATTCTCAAAGCGCGAAGCACGCTCAGTAAGCTCATAGAGGTACTAAAATTTGAGACCTTCGAAATTTTTCTTAAGCTCGAAATCCAGACCATCTTGGGCGAATTGCAAAAATTCGCTCTCTGGGAGATTGACCTGACACTTTACCCTCGCCTGCCTGAAGTGCAACATTTTCATCCCAAACATACATAATTAATGCAATAAGTAAAATGTTTAAATAAAAATAAGAATTTTAGTGATAAAATGGCAAAAATAAATTATTAGAAACAAGTTCAAGGTTGAAAGAAGGTTGATGGAAGGTTGATGTTAAGTGAACAAAGAATCAAAGGAAACATAAAAACAGAAAAATACACGTGGTGGAGGGTGAGAAAATGCATGGTGGGCACGACCACGCGCAATCCACATACCGCTACGCGTACTTCCCTATTTTGCTGAAAAAAATATAAGTTTCGAATGATCAAGAAATTGATTAGAACCTTCAAGATCCCAATTAAAGCAAGACAGAACAAGGGAAAGAGAGAGATGAGTAAGGAAGAGAGATTGAGTGAGAGAGTTAGAGATTTTTAGTAAAGGAACGAATTCGAGTTATCAAATCAATCATAATCTCGAGCTGGGAAACCTGTCGTATAATCAAAACAGGTAAAACTCAAAGTTTTTGTAAATTTTTACGAGTTTTGCTATTGAAAGCTTTGAGTTTTTTAGAATGGATTATTGAAAAAACTAGAGAATTGAGATAGAATTGATTTAGATTAGATATTTAAGATGTAAAATGAATTCGAAAAAATTCTAGCGTTAGGTTTGGTGTAATACCCAAATTCGAATACCACCTGTTCTTTATTTTATAAATTAATTCCTTCAAGTGGTACCCAAACTTGAATATTATAAAATTTTTCAGAACACAATTTAATATAAATTATTTTTAAGGAAAATCTTTTACATGTATTCCATTTTAAATATATCATTTTTCCTTATTCAAATGGAACTATATAACCAGGGATTTAAAACATAAAATTTCTTAAAACAAATAAGGGTTCCACATAAATAATTTATACAATAAAAGGAAGTCATTTGATCTCCCATCAAAGATACAATTTAATTAGAACGCTTATATACATGAAATGTCCCATGTGTTATGTTTGAACTCTATTCGTCAATCAACTTCAGTGCACGGCCAGGTTGGTTCACTGGTTCCTTGGCATCAGTCGGCAAGAGCATAAGCATCCTCTTCAATCTCTGCCAATGTCGAATATGGCAGGCATAAAACGCAATATAAGTTTTTACACTCAATAAGTAACACTACCAAAATGGACAACTTCCCATGGCATTTATATATTTTACACACACACACATGAAACCATGCAACAGAGTTAACCATTTCTACACTCAAACCATTTCACATATGGGTCTCTTAATCATTTAGGTTCTTAGGCCAACAACAGCAAGTGAACGGTTTGGGAAACCGGCTGACCAGGCCGTTCTCCAACCCGATTGAGTATTCACTTCAAATCAGTAGTACCGAACGATTTGGGGAAACAGTTCTTCATCCCGTTTGGTGTTACTGAAATGCTTCCTCAGCCAGAACGGTTTGGGAAATGGTTTGAGGAACCCATTCTGTGCTACTAAAATGCTTTAACAAACAGAATGGTTTGGAGAACGGTTTGGGGTGCCCCTTCCTCAGCCCGTTCTGCTGTTCTATTTTCTCAAAGTCCTGTATTTTACACTTAACAGGTTTATACCAAATCAACTCAAACAATACTACTCATTTATACCCAAATAGCAATATTCTTAGGTCTAGTCCAGTGCATTTCAAGCATTTAACATAGTATGAACACAACAACTGTCTTATCTCTCAAACACACATATCATGAATTCACATCAACACATTTTTGACACTTAGTCGTTTTCTTCTTGATATATGATATACATCATACCCCTCAAACTTAATCAATTTTGTCCAATTGCAATTTGGGAAAAAAAGCATAGAAATCTGTGTAACTGTTGGGTTTCCTACGTGTTTAAAATTTTTAGGCAGCAGAAATAAACACCAAGATCACACAAGAAAAAACCTTGATCAACATAAAATCAACTCAAACCATGCCATATAGAATCGGTTGACATAATGGTAACATAAAAACCATAACTTTATGTATAAAGATCATACCTTTGATGATTACTTGCTTGGCCGATTGGTCTAGGACAAACACAAGTAG
>CANYCX012876920.1:0-10853 GCA_948193385.1 Breynia disticha f. nivosa
TACATTATTTAAAAAAATTATTATTTTATATAAAATTATTTTTATTTGTCTTGTAAAATTATAAATTAATATATTTTTTTATTTTTTAAAAAATTATAAATTATTATTTAATTTTTTTTAAAAATATAAATTATTTTTTTATAAAAATATAATTATAATAAATATATATTTTAATTGAACGTTTAAATTAAAAAATGATTAATAAAAAAAGAGGATCAAAATTGTAATTTTCAACTAGGGAAGAAAAAATTCACCCCTCTCCCTAAAATTTTTCTTCCCCCATTTGGGATAATTAACTTCCCTAAGGACTTCCTAGATAGTGGCATTCAAACAAGAGTAAGTAACTTACTTCCCCTATAACTAATTTCCCTCATCTAACTTCCCCGTACCAAACATGGCCCTAGTATTTCTTATTGAGAACATATTAAAAAAATAATAAAATACTGTTTCGTTAGTTGTAAAGATCGGCTAATTCCTACTTAGTGGCATTAAATTCAGGATAATCTGAAGATAGACAGCTCAAGAACTGTTAGAAGATACAGGTCTGGTTGTGGGACTCAATTCTTTAGATTTCTAGCAATAATGTGCTTATAGGGATTTTCGACCTCTGAAAGAAAGTGTTTTATCAGTATAGATTGGATGATGGAATGCAATTCGTTAGTAAATGAGTAGATATTTGGATAAGAATGGATGTGATCATCGAAGGGATGCAACACCAACCTTAACACGTTCTCCTTCAAACAAATTCGGCTTCTTTAACCGCTGTTGGAAATTTGGAATAGGCAATCACCAAGTCACATGATTCGAAAAACCTAATCTTGATTGAGTAATATTATTACAGCAAAATCCCATATTTTATTGTGTTGTGAGTTCCACTTCCACCGTTGTTATTTCAAACAAACACTCTCTGGCCTCTCCTCATTCTTCGCTCTCATAAACATTTCATTTTTCTTCTATTTATGCTATTGTAATTCTCGCAAGTCTTGAATTCTTGGAAATACTTTCCTCCTTTTTTTGTTTCTTCAATAAATTTTTTGTTTTCTTTCTTGTTTCTTCAATAATCTCCGATCCGTGCTGTTTTTATAATAGCGCGGGTTTTGATTTCCAAGTATTAAATTTCTGAGAAAATGTATCTTCTTTTTTAGTTAGAGATCTTGAGGGTTCTGTTTTAAAAAATAGGTGTTGAGCGGTTGGGTCGGAAATGAGTGATCATGTGGTGTTGTATGTGGACCGGCTGATGAGGGCGGAGATTTCAGAAGAGGCGTCGTGTTCGGAGGCGAATGGGAACGGAAATGAGGAAGAGCCATTGCTTCAAGCTGCAGAATGTCGAATTTGCCAGGAGGAGGATTCGGTTAATAATTTGGAGACTCCTTGTACTTGCAGTGGTAGTCTTAAGGTGTTCATATTATTATTGCATTACCAAAGATCTAGTTTTTTATAGTGGGAGTTTATGTTTTATTGTTGTTTCTGGTTTTTGTGTGAATGTTGTTGAATTTGGTCAAGATTGCATCTTTTTGTTTAAAGGTTTATGCGTTTTTTGTTGGTTTGATATGCATATTCTTGAATTTGGATCGAAGATTGCACTGCAAAGGCAGGCTCTTTAATGTCATTTTACAAACTTATTGCTGTTCATGCATTGATCATGACTCCTGTTTTGATGTATTTCTCCTATATGTTTGCAATTTGTTTAATGCAGTATGCCCATAGGAAGTGTGTTCAACATTGGTGCAATGAGAAAGGAGATGTCACTTGTGAGATATGCCATCAGGTATGATTATATATTATCCTCTGGGGTTATGCTGAGCAAATTTTTCAGACCTCTACTGCAAGCTCAAAAAGTGACCCCAGATATGGAATGATTTATTCCCTTTTGGGGTTCACAAGGAGGCCTGTCTGGCTGAAGCTATACGAAAAGGGTATCGTTCTCTTTTTTATATCAGATTCATGAAGAACCTATGACTTGTCCTTCAAAATATGATGAAAACTGAGATATCCATTTGGGGATAATGTTTTGATGGTATATGAATCAATTGGATAGAATGTTATGAAACTTCTGGATCCAAATACTTGTCAGACCAATTTTTACTTTTCCTTTCGCACAATTAATCAGTCAATCATATATCTGAATGTTGCTGCTGCCTTAATTGATTTCTAGCCCTACCTGCCTGGTTATACTCCTCCTCCTCCTCGACCCCCTCGTGATGAAGATACTGTTGTTGATATCGGGTAAGCTTTGATGTATACAAATTTCCTGAAAAATAAATCAACATTTGTGATTCTCTCCTCATTGCAGATTGCTGTATTCTTATATGTAGCCAAAATTATGTTTGATGTCATGGTGAAGGTAGTCCAATATTGTGAATTATTACTTTTTATAGGGGTGGATGGACAATTTCCGGCACCACTCTGGATCTACGTGATCCTCGCCTTTTAGCAATTGCCGAGGCAGAGCGCCATTTCCTGGAAGCTGAATATGATGAATATGCTGCCTCAAATGCCAGTGGATCAGCATTTTGCCGCTCAGCTGCTCTGATTGTAAGTTCTTCATTTTTTTTATTTTACTGCCCGTTAACTGTATGAAACTTGCAGGAATAACCTTTTTATATGTTAAAATGAAGGTCAGTATTAAAAAACAACTGGTCTTAACATGGTCTTAACATCATACAAGTATCCCTTTACCCTTGAATAGTTTTGTTCTTCTTTGGCTGTGAAGAGTAAATATGAAATTAACATAAAAAAATTGATTCTAGACTAGCAATGGACCTGAACCTCCCTACGTCTTTCTGCATCTAGTGAGAAGCCAACATGTTGCTTATGCCTTCTATCATCTATCTATTTTCATAATTTTTTTTAGGGTCAATTCTATCCTACTTGTTATGCAATTATCTTGACCTAAATGGAGTTGAGATCTAATTTTGTTTTGCAAATGTTTATTTTTCAGTTAATGGCTCTTCTGCTCCTGCGGCATGCCTTGACTGTGACAGATGCTGATGGAGATGATGATCTCTCAACATTTTTGTCAGTTAGTGAAGCTCAAATTTCCTCTATGTTAACTTTTATAGCATTTCTTGGTTATTTGCTGCTTACATGTGGATTGATGGACTGGTTGTCCTTCACAGCTGTTCTTACTAAGGGCCGCCGGTTTTCTTTTTCCTTGTTACATCATGGCTTGGGCAATTAGCATCTTGCAGCGTCGAAGGCAGAGACATGTTAATTTCCTTCAACTGTTCTTCATTTCTTAACTGAATTATTTGTCGCTGCATGGCTTATACTGATGTTTCTATTATAATTTTATGAAACAGGAGGCAGCAGCATTAGCAGCAACTCAAGTTGCTTTTGTGGTGCAATCAGGCCAACATAGAGGTCTCCAATTCACAATAGCATCCGGACTTCCTGTAACTCAGCACCATGAACCTGTTTAAACCATGGGGTGATCGTAATCCTTGTATTCCCAGGTCATCTGGAAAAGTGATCATTATAGTGCAAGGACCCCGATGTCAATAAAGCTGGTATTTCAACCATTAACATTCTGTGGAATTGCCTGATTTGAAAGCAGTGATGCTTTTAATTTGTGCTGTGTCTTGTTTTCTGTGTTATTTATGTATATATGATGCCACATCGTGAATAGATTGAAGAAATCGCTTGTTTCTGGATATGTAAACAGGTCCTGGAATGTGCTTTCATATGTATCACTACATCTTTTCACTTGTTTGGTTGTTGTTGCTACATGTTTTTTATTACTCTTGCTGCATCTCATCGTCGTTAGAAATTGAGGCACTTATTGGAATTGTGCCTCATCGAACTAAAAAAGGAGTGTGTGGTTTATTTACTGGTCTAACTGGTATACTGTTTGAACCGACCAGTTCACTAATATTCTACTAGTTTAATACCTGCCGGTAAAATCGAATCGGTTCAGTGACCGATTCATCTATTCAATTCAATCGGTTCGATTTTGATAACATCCGACGAAATGTTAGATGGGGGCATGTCTATGATAACGAGCTACAGTTTTCCTTTAACTTTGCTTTGGCAATCGACTTTAGGTTCTTTAATGAAGTGGCCTCTTCTTTTCTGTGGTGGCTTCGACTGAAGAGTAGTGTCACAGACCGTTTAAACAAATCAAAAAACGAAAGGCAGAGGGCCCTTTGATTCAAAATTTTCAAGTACTGAAGAAAAGTCACTACTTTAAGACCCCAACCTTGAGAATCTACAAAGCCATAAGAGATGTATAGGTTCATAAAGAAACAAAAGAAAGTTTTTTCTTCCCATTCTTTGACTGATTACAGTTTGAAGAAAGACTTTGTAGGTTGCTTATCAATATTCTAATTGCCATAATCATCATTTGACAGAAGATTGGAGCTGTAACTGCATGATTACACTCAACTTCACACAGTACATAACCGTACCTCACAAACTAAGAATAAACACTTCTAATTTTTTCCATTTTTTCATGAACAAGACAAGTATCTACCATAACGAAGCTGCTCCTGGAGGACTGGTGCAGAAGACTCGGCAAATTTGAAGGTTCATAACTGCAGAATGACACCACAGAAACAAGCTGGTTAAAATAAAGGCAAAAGGAAAAGGTAATTTTAAAATAATGGCAACATCAATTATTCCCTTTAAATATTAACAATTTGAGAAGATAAACACCAATAAACATTTTAAGAATCTGAAGCTGGGAGTTCTCCTAATGGAGTTCTGGTGTCAACTTCAAGAACAGCTGCCACATTCAGAATTCTTTGGAACAATAACCAGTGCTTGAGATAAAGAATAACGGCATTTCATTCATGTTGGTGAACTATCAAATCTTTCTTGATATATTTGTATAATCTAATGAGCCTTTATGGTATATTATTGACTGCATCCATTCAACATGCATATATAGCATAATCTGATTGAACAGAAAAGGAATTTTTCTTCTGAAGATTTGATCCTGAACAAAAAAATATATGGGCAAGGCATTAGAGGAGTATTTATCTGTTATAATTTTTTCACCTGGTGGAGAATGGAGAATAATTAGATTAGAAAGCAACTAGTCATTCCTGCAACTATTTACTTTAATTGGAAGATAAAAAGCAGAGAATCAGCATATTATAATTGACACATTCAACTTGAGGTTTGTATTTGTAGACACTATATTTGAAGCATGACCGGTCAGGATTACTACTTCAGCTTCGGAAGCCGATTTTGATAAAGTTAAAGAATATATGCTTTAGAATGTTCCTAGTTGCATGTGATGCATATTATAATAGCAGTAACAACAGTAAAGAAAAAGAGAAATAAAGTAAAAGATGTCCATAGTAAAATACGAGAAAAAATTTTTTTTCGATGGAATAAAACTATAGGAATATGAACGACAAAAGGGGCAGTTGTGCCCTTTGTTTTCGTCTCAGGGATTTGAAGTTGTGTCCGGACTGAATCATTGAAGGAGGGGATTAAGAAGTTGGCAAGCCACGTAAAGAGTAGAGTAAAGCATAAAGAAACACAATTAGCACAAGAAACCAAGTACTGTTTTATATATTTTTTTTGGTTACAATACTGTTTTATATGTGTATCCATAATTTTTTGCTGTTGGATAAAATGATGGATGAGCTAAATTCCTTTTAGTATTTAGTTCACTACAGATAAAATGATGCATTATTTCGTGCTTAAACAAACTCCAGTCTTGTTTTGTATTCAGACTCAAGCTTCTGCTTTGCCAGTCTCTTGCAACTATCTTCTCTTATAAAAATATGATTCTGATAAAATAATATGATTCTAATCTTCACGTACAATTCTAATCTTCCAAATATATTTTTTTGGTAAGTTTGAGGTGACCCTAGGGCTTGTGCCTCACTCACTCCTGTTTAGAAAACAACCCTTTTCTTTTCTTTACATTATTTTAGGAAAGGGGTATGATTAATCCATGAACTAAGAGCAGAAAACTCCCCTAGCATCGCTATGGACGCAGGGTTCTAACCTACATCCTCAGTGAGTGTGCAGTTCGACACTTTGATTGCTGAACGCAAGGACGAAGGTAAAACAACCCTTTTCTTAATAACAAAGGAATGATAATTTCATAGATTGCCCAGATTTCATTCTTGGGAAACTCATATTAGCAACTGCCTTCTGCCAACAACATATCTGTTATCTCTCAAAAGCTCGTAGTAAAGTAGGTCCCAAAAGTACACAATCTTGGCATCCCTAGGAGTTCATCCGAGCCACTCAGACAATTCCAAGTAAGCAACAGCAGGTGACATGGCTATAGACAGATTACAGAGATGTAAGGAGGGAACAAATGAAAAAAGATACTTGGCTTCTCATGGGTATTGTTCCAACACCTTTATTCATCATTCTCAGATTCTTCTATAACAGCCTTATTATGCTTCGAATGATTTTGAGTGAATCTGTGTAATGCCTCTGCCTAATCAACGGGCCCCCTTTGCCTTTTGCTTTAAAGTCTCCAAATCCAATGTCGGATACATTACAAGCTTATATCTACGACAGAGAACATCATAACGAAGTTATCAAACTCAGACACCACAACAAATACTTGTCGCCTTCGTCTCTTCTTTGTTTCCATCCCAAACAAGATGTTCCCTAATCCATATAGATTGATTGTAGTCCTTCTTGTCTGTGTTAGGTTTTTATCATCTCAACCAGTTAAAGTTCATGGCTTGACAAGCAAAGACATAGTTCTCAGACACAAACAAGCTCAAGCGACATTGCAGCACCACCTTCATGTGCATGTCCCTACTCAAGAAATGAATGCTCAAAAGAAGTTGACAACAATAGATGGTAGCAGTAGAATTCAAGAGTTGGAACTGCATACGCAACGTGTACTTGAGGATGTCTCCGTGCAAGGAAAGAACGTTCAGAAAACGTCTGCGAACTTGAATAGAACATTTGATCCTAATCAATCCAGTAAAAGAAGAGTTCCAAGAGGCTCGGATCCAATCCACAACAGGTCCTGACATGTTCAAGTTGTTTGTTTAAGCTGAGATGAACAAGAAAGAGAAGTAAGTCAAAGTTCCAAGGAAAAAAGTAGCTTCAAACAAGCAAAGTAACTAAAAGCTGATGAATTGCATTTTGCATGCTGCAGAAACTTGATAAGGGTGGGATTGATTTTTTTTCTTTTCCTTTTTTGTTTTGTGTAATATAAATTGTGTATAGAAATGGCAATTGATTAGAAGATGGTTCTTCAATACATGCAAAAAGAAAGCATCACCTATGTGCTATAAATTCTTGTCAAATCAAACTCCAACAATACAGGATAGTAACTGATGCTGCAAGAAAAGAACACGCAGGTTTCTTTCTTGTTATTCGTTTTTTTTTAAGAGATTTGTATTTGTTTGTCTTGTTAAGATTTAATCTGACGATATCAGAATTCTTTTGTTCCTTCACCAACAGACAAATCTTGTGTCTTGAAAAAATACTGTGCAACAAAGATCAACCCAAGTTGTGTTTCAGTTGCCTCTTTAAATCAGTAGAAACTTCAAATAATAACCTCCCTGGATGAAAGCCCTTTTTTCCAGCTTACAGTCTCTCAAAAACAGAGAAAACATGGCAATTCTTATGTCTACGTAGAAAAACTGAAACTAAATGAATTGAACTATCTTGTTTCTCCAGAAAAAAACAACTACAGTAATTTTGTTCATAATAATTTAACAAAGAAAAGATTAAAAATTTCCAACAGTTAACACAGAGAATAAGCCATAGTTTTTTTTTCGTCAGATTCTCGTAACTACAAGATCTATTCAGTTAAACTGACAATAACTTATGCAGAAGCACTAATTCCCCAAGTATTCAATAAAAAAGTTTCCAAGAACTTAACCATTAATTTGTATAATTCCAAAGTTATATCAAAGTTTTCGGACAAACCCTTCTGCCAACTTTTCATATATAGCCGTTATGAACGACCAGTCATTCATTTTGATGTTATGAACGACAAGTCACATTGATGTTTGGAATTAACTGTCATTTTCTGATAGGATAACACGATTTCGGAATACTCATTATACGAATAATACAAATTTAATTTTTTTAACATTTAAAACACAAATAATAATATTTAATAAAAAATAGAACGATAGTATTATCATGTTCATGATTCTAAGATAAACTTCTTTGTCTGAAAAAGATTGTTGGGCTTTCTTGATTTCTATGTGGCCCGATTTGTACAATCTCTGTTCTGTGCTCATTATGAATTGGAAGGAAAGGAGTTGTTGGTAAGATGTGAGGCAATGTTCCCAAAACTGCAAAACATATATTAGGAAAAAGTGCATGTTAAATACAGTAATTGTACCTTCATTCTTATCCTTTATTTTTCTGTTGATTGATATTTGTTTCTCCTTAATCTTATCTTCTCTTGTTGCCTAATTGTACCACATTAATGCATGTTGCCCCATCTTTATCCACTTTCTAAACCCTTTTCCTTAACATTCATCTCCTATCAGAAGGATAATTCTACCATGTTTTTGTGGTCCTCGTTATCAAAATCCAATGCTTTCTTCCTGGAATCTGATTCTACCTTAATCCAAGTTTAAACTTAAAGACTGTAATGATCAATATAAACCCTTTAAAGGAAATTGAAACCTTTCTTGCTTTGCACTTTGTGGATGATGACTACAACATCACTACAAATTTAAGCTCCCACAAATTATATATCTAAAAATGGTTTTTGTTTGACTATATATACTTTTGTTACAGTCATATATGCGCGTGCTTGGTTGATGATGACATAAATGTCAGAATATTGTGTCTGTATTGTGTGTAATCCATGGAGATGTTCTTGACTATAAGGCCAATTTCTATGGCTCAGGCATAGGCTACCAATGTTTACTACTTTTGTCGTTTTGTTATTAACAGATAATAATAGCATTATATCATATACTCACAAATCATGTCATCGTATCTGAAATTACCAGCAGAACTGAACAACTTTGTTTTTGAATGTGATGTTAATTACTCACTAATCTCTATCAGTCCCGTCTGATACGGCAGGGACGGTGCGACCTCCAACTAATAATAACATTATAAGCACGCCTTAATCTAATCTCCAATCTTATCAAGCCTCTGTGCTGATAATTAAAAGACTCACATGAATGAATTTGGTACGAGACTCTAGGGTCTATAGGAGTAGGAAGGAATGGAGGGTAATAAAGCATGATTGAAGAATATTAATCTGCAGCAGCACACATACGACAAAACATATCAAATCTCCAACGGAAATTTCTCTACTTTACTGCAAATTGAATAAGGTACGATTAGTGGGTTTGTTTGATATGAATGGTGCTGCTGAGCTATAAATGAACACAACTTCCAGTTTTCCTAACCATTCATTAATTTGATTGGTAATCTGTTTACCAATTCAAAGAGTCGAAACTACACCACACCTTTCTTTGAATTGTTGACTGATGTTTTTTTGGCTTAGCGGTCACGACATGCAAAGCTTTGTTCGGGGAGTTTTACTATGAGTTCCTTATAAAAAAAGATTCAATCAGACAACAAAGAACAACTGTTAGATTCGGTAAAAATAAATCTGGGTCTTTTATTTTTTCAGTAAAAATAGTTTTAATTTTACGTAATCTATGCAATTTTAGTAAAACGAAAAAGGGTACTCATTCGTCAAAATCCTCGTATTAAAATTTACCTTTGTCCTCCTAATTCTTAAGAGATAACTGTCTCAACTTTTTTAGTGTACAGAAAGTTACTTCCATAATTAAACTCAGATAAGTACTACTTTCTTAAGGGATTCACTTTTATATTTTAAAATTATCCCTTTTTTTAAAATAAATTTAATATTATCCATTTAAAGTATATTTTAAATAAGTAGTTGTATTTCATTTTTGAGATAATATTATCTTTGTATACGTAAATTATAATATTTTAAATAAATAATATAATTACAATTATGGAGAAGTCAAAACTAAAATAAACAGTTTTTTATTATGTTTTTTTAAAAATACAATTCCTCAGAAGTATAATTCTTGAAAAATATACTTTCTCAAAAGTTCATTTAAATGAACGAAGTGAACTCCAGTTATAATTACAAAAAAAAACTCATAATTAGGAGGACTTAATCCAAAGCAATTTGGATGTGAGAATTTTTCAATATTTTATGTGAAACAGGACAAAGCACTTATACCACAAAATTTGATATAATGGAATGAGTTGGGTTGTATGTTCATTTTATATTTAAAAAAAAAGAGATAAAATGAATTTATATTTTTTTAAATAAGCCTCAATGATATTAATTTTTTAATCTAACGGTCTATAGAGTGGGAACGAGAAAAAAAATAGGAAATAAAAGTAGAGAAGTAATGCTGTAAATTTTTGCCTAATATTATTAGAATTAGTTCAGTAATTGAATCGAAAAAAATTAATAATAATTATTTATTTCGCATTAAAATTTAAAAAAAAAATTAGTGAGACACAAAAAAGAAAACACAGGTGAATAAAAACTATTTTTACTGAATAAATCAATGGCTTAGATTTATTTTTACTTTATCGGACGATTAAATCACCAAAAACACAACACGTGGAGGTAGGGGAAGATTATGATGAGCAATAATTAATTGTATATGTAGCCGTAAATTATGTTTAGAATGATCATAAAAACTACTTGACACGCTATTTAGGTGATACTAAAGGAAATGTGCTAAAGGCAAGCGCAACTATCGCATGTAGTATAAACAATTAAAGCATCAAGTGTCGTATCCAAAGGGTCCCGGACAAGTACTATTACTCTCAATTTAGACTATTATCTAATCGACGAAATGATTGTGAAATTGGTTAAACAATTGAAATACGGCAAAGGATTAAAAATGGCAAATTCAATGATAAATGATAGATATCTAGACTTCGATTCA
>CANYCX012876974.1:0-14045 GCA_948193385.1 Breynia disticha f. nivosa
ATATTTTTTAAAATTATTTAATTTAAATAATTACAATCTTATTATTTTATCAAGGGTATTATAGGTATATAAAAGAAAATTATTATATACTTCCCAGGAAGTATATTTCCATACCAAACACATAAAAATCATACTTCCTCAGTAACTTACTTACACAGTAACTTACTTCCTCAGTAACTTACTTCCCAGGAAATTACTTAACGATACCGAACAGGGCCTTCATTTCACTTTTCTTTGCCTTTTTCCAATGCCTTTTTTAAACAAATTTTAAGAAAGAGGTCGGTTTAGCCCAAGAACCAAAGACAACGAATCTCAAACAGACCTAACGAATCAGCAAACCAAAGTTTGTATATCTTTCATAGCGCTGTTACAGAACCACTGATCGAATTCCACACTTTTTATATACTGATTGACTCCCTTTACTGCTGATCTTTCTCGGTGATACATCTTTTGTGCATGATCCTCACCACGCTGACAACTTGGGCGTTATGACTCGAACATATAGTTTAGACCATAAAAAACTTACTGAGACGTTTATTCATATCTTACCAATGATTTTCAATTCCTTTTTGGTTCCTTCTCTCATCTTCAGGAACGCCATTGGTCAAGCACTGTAATATGTGCTTCCTACATCAATCTAAATTGACATCATATTTGGGGATCCATTTTTATTTTTGTCCCTTCAAATTTTCTTCCTTGGCTTATGGGAGGTGGGTGTTTGATTTGGGAAACTACAAAAAAGATCCCACAATTAAGAAAACATCCATATTTGGATTGTTTTGAGAGAGAAAATTTTGAAAGTCACACAATAAATAATTTTGTCAATAATTTTTTTTGAAAAAAATGGTATTAGAATTCTTGGAGAGAAGAAGATTAAAATTAAGATAATAAATAAGACTAAAATACTAGTTTTTGTGGCATTTTAAAGAACGTATGTAGCAGAGTCCAACGATAATATTACTATTATGTTTACCCCTAAATATCGAATTATACCAAAAAATTAAACATAATATTATACTCAAAATTAAACCTTAACCTTTTAAAATATACTTAAAATATAGTTGGTCCATACATAAAATATAAGAGAAGCGGGGCCACGTCAGCAACCAAGCTTGACCGTTTACTCATCACTTTCTCGTTCTCAAAAACAAAAAAAAGCCTAAACTAAGCTATATAACATCATACTGCCATTTCTCTCTTCCACCAACACCGTCGTTTCCGCCGCACATTCTGTGATCGAGAATGTCGGAGATCACGCCAGCCGATCACTCCGTCGAATTAATCGTTCGCGACACGTCACCACCACAGCAACAACTTAACGGGGATAGTAACGGCGTTAGTGATTCTGTATGTGAAGAAATAACGCCGCTTTTAAAGCAAGCGTCGGAGAAGCCGAAAGTTAATATCTTTTCTGTCTCATACTCTCGTGGAGGTCGCCCCACTAGAGTCAGTAATAATTTATTTATTAATTAATTCTTTATTCATGCACTCATTTTCCTCTTTTATTTTTAATCTTATTGAATTTCTACGGTTTCTATTATTCATTTTTAATTTTTTTGACTGGAATATCTTTGTTTTTGCTACACCATTTTTTAATTATTAATATTTAGGACCAATTGCTGAAATTTGGATGGATTGAGTTACCGTGATTAAATAATTACTAAGAAATTTTCCTTTTTCTGACAAAATTGAATTTTAAGTCTCCATTATTTATTTTTTTTTAAATTTTTAGTTGCAGGAGCTTGTAGTAGAACTGAGTCAGTTCTAATTAATCAACAAAAATAGAAATTTTGAATTATTGATTTTTTATATTATTTTTTAGGGAGCAAGTAGTGAAATTTGCAGACTGTCTGTAATAATTATTTCAAAAAATATTGCTCTTTTTCCTATCTAAGTAAATTTATATTCTAGATTAGAAAAAAGTAAATTAATATTCTTGTGTTTCTATTTTGATCCTTGATATCAATTATTAGGAACGAGTGAAATCCTCTGAGACTGAGGTGTCTCCGGCGACCCAGTTGGCGATATGGGTGTGGAGTGGCTCCAGATACTCCGGTTTGTTATGTGCCTTTGTGTCCTCAATTTTGTACTTTATAATGGAAGTTCTCGCCGGTTCTTTCTCAGGTATTTTATTATTCGTGATGATTCGAGTAATGTGGATTGAAATGAAGCTTTGAATGTAATTATATTGGTGTTTTATTAGGTATAGTTGTTGCTGATTTTGATTTGTATTGGCAGTTCAGCTCATTCCTTTGTTTGAGATGGCATTTACACGGTGCACTGTAGTTTTGACGTTTTCATATATTTGGTTGAGAACAAGTGGGCAGCCAGTTTTTGGTTTCGCAAATGCAAGGAAATTCCTGTTCCTTAGAGCTGTAATGGGGATTCTCTCGTTGTTTGGCTTTATTTACAGGTTAGCAGCATTTCTCCTTCTCATACTTATTTGATTTTATATAGTTATTTGACTTGTGCTTTTGGATGTACTACACCTTTTGGTCATATGCAGTCATTTTTCGTTGGTTACACTTCTTGTTTATGTACAATTTGACCTGTGATTGCATGCTTCAGAATAATTATGGAGAATTCTGGCAATTTTGAATGATGGAAAGGTGGCTTCTACTGATAGTTTGAATTTTTATCTTTCAGCATGCAACGATTACCTTTGTCTCAAGCTATTGTGTTAAGCTTGACTACTCCAATTATGGCTGCAATTGCCGCTAGAGTCATATCGCATGAGAAGTTAAAAATATCAGATATTGGAGGTATTAGGACATTCTTTTTAAAACATATATGTCAGTCTTTTAAGCATAGGTGGGTTCAGCATAAGTAAAAATTTCTTCCTCGTTGCTAATTCTATTCTTCAGGTCTCGCTTGCAGTTTCTTTGGTGTGCTTTTTATGTTCAGACAGATGCTTAGACCACAAGGTAGAGAAGTGAGTTAAGAACCTTCTATTTGATGACTACACTCTCGTGTGTGTATTTGTAATCAAATTATATTAAAATAAAAATAGGCCGTAATGCCTTTCTAGTATGTACCTTTTTAGGGTATACATATAGAAATTTTAGAATTTATATTTTCTCCTGACTATCCCTTTTTCTTTTCTTGATTTGCTTTATTTTCCTTTGTTTTGCCTATTGCTAGTTCAGGTCCTGGAGTCATTTTTCAAAGTGATACGTTTAGAAGTGAATTTCATTTGTGCAAAACTTAATGAATATTCTTATGTTAGGGATGTGCCAAAATGCATGATAGTTGATAGTTTTAAAGCTAGTATATTAGACTTCAGATGTCCTTTCATGATCATGAAGTGCATTGACGGTTATTCGGTTATGATTGGCATGAGACAGGGGAAACATTTTCTTTTGTTTCCTGCCTTTGCTTGTAATTGAAGGACTAAAATGGTGCTTTTATGTTTGCCTTTCTTGCAGTATTTCTTTTCTATTGCAACACGTTATAATTGGAATTAATCACTTAATGGTTTTGGCAGGGCAACAGCATAAAGCAGGGGAAACAAATAGTTTAGTTGCTGGGGCCAACCACCATGTTTATGCAGTAATTGTTGGTTTATTCTCATCTGTAACCGGTGGGATCACCTACTGCTTAATAAAAGCTGGATCAAAGGCGTCTGATCAACCAGTGTAAGATTATGGCTCTTGAAAATATTTGGTGCTGGAAAAAGATGTCGTTGTATTCATTGGTACATCTACTTATAATACAAGAGAAGCCCTACTGTTAAGGAAGCGGTATATCTGCGCTACACTATTCAAATACAAATACAAATATGAAACATGAATAGATGAGGAGAGATAAGGAGATAAATAAGGTTAGTTAAGATACAACAATCTATCTCAATAGCTCTTGTTTTCAATGCAATAAACGGGCTCCGATGAGAGTGTGAACATAATTTTTTTCTGACTGACTTGTTATTTTCGAGCAATTGCTTTGCATCAATATCTTTTTGCTCATCGGTGTATTTGTTACTTGCCAAATCTATTGTTCCCACATACTGTTACCTTTGAAATATTTTCTTTTTCACTTTAATCAGGGTCACTGTTTTCTCTTTTGGCATAATAGCCAGTCCTGCCATAGCACTATGTACAGTAGCCTTTGAGGTAAGTTATGTTCCACAGTTTTTACCATTTTAGAAGCTTAAATCAGTTGCACTGTTTATACAGTTCGCTTGACTCAGTGCTAGGACTTAAGTATAGAATTTTGTTGGATTTGACATTTCATAGTGGAAACTTATTTATATGATGTTATACTTTAAGCATTCAAATCATTATTTCCTAAAATCATAGAATTGACAAAATGACGGCATATGAAAATGCAGGTCCACAAATTATCATTGGTCAGGATTTTTAGTTCAACAGGTTAGCAAACAAAAATTAACTCCTTCAGCATTTGTACCTGTGTTAGTAAAGAATTGGAAGCATCATATTCAAACTTGTAACTTTGGTCCATTTTATTTGCATGAATAGAAAAGGTAATAATGAATTGTGTGAGCTTGTTAAGCCTATAAACGAAAGATTATTCATTTGCCATTATAAAGAGATGAGAGAAAATGAACAAACTTCTTGCAGAATTATTGAGCAGGAAAAGTCATTACTACGTAAAGAGTTTCAATGAGCCGAAAATTGATTGGCTTTCATTCAGTAATCACACATACTTATACAAGTACAAAGAGAGTTTGTTGTGCTCCATCTTATCTACAACTATTTAAACTTGAAATACAAAATATAAACATATGGATATGTTTATCTCCGAATACTACGGGCATACTAATATCACGAGTCACAATTTTCTTTGTTATTTTATTGTATTCAGTGTTATGAGTGTTTCTGAAGTATATATATCTCACCTTGCAGGAAATTGTGGTGCCAGATGTTTATTCACTTTTTCTAATGCTAACGCTCGGTGTTACGGCATTCTTTGCGGAGGTGTTGAAATGTTGATTTAGAGTACTTGTTATCTTCCTGCTTTTAAGAATTATACTGTTATATTTAGACTGCACCATTGAATTTACAATTTATCGCGTTTGGCATTTCATGGCTCTTTCCAGGTGTTCTTAGCTCGCGGACTTCAACTTGAGAAAATCAGCAAAATTGCAAACATCGTATACATTGAGGTACTACTTTTGCTCGGCCTTTTCTCCTATAGTATTCTGAACTGAAAACATGAAATCTTCCTGGTAGCATTATATTGCTTTAGCAAATCAAATAAATGCAGACTTCACTCTTTAACACTGGTTTCTAGTTACTAATCATAGAAACTAAGCCACGGCTTGTACATGATTCTAGAGGATCATTTACAGGTGGAAATTGTATTGCTTAAAGACTCGAAAAACATCGCGCTGAATCTTATATTATCTTTCGAGTAACGGTCATTTGCTACGTTCTCTTCCCTCTTTTCGTGTAGGTTTTCTTATCGCAACTATGGAGCATGGCTTTATCAAAGGTACCGTCTTCCTTTGGTGGACTTGTGGGATGTTTGCTCATCTTAATTTCTGTGTGTTGTACAATGTACATTGGACCCGATAGAGAGAATGAATGAGAAACAACAATATTGTCTCCCTGACAAGCTTGCTTTATCCATGTAATTCTTCTTGTTAATATCTAAAAGCGCAAAATTGTATGTGTTTGCTTTTTGTGGTTTGCCTCCTGCGATTTGGGACTCAATGAGGCGCTGAATGCTAACTGCTAGATGTGTCAAAAATAAATTTGAGTTATTGATTTGTTCAGATTCAACCGTCGTGATTGTGTGAAATGAGTTCCAAAAATGTGAATGATGATAAACTCAGCTAGAAAGAACAATGAGAACTGTAGTAGTAGTTGACTTCTTGGGTAAGCACCTATAAAATAGTCATCGCCTACTATTGATGAGAAAGTTCTTACAATTGTTAGATTTTATAACTTTTTATCTAGTGCGTTCATTCATTAAAATAATATAACTTTAAAGATGGAAAGTTACATAATAAAAAATTATATTTGCATTCTATATAAAAAAAGAAATTACGTAATTTTATATAAAAAATTATTAAATATAAAAAATTATTAAATGTTACATAGTATACTTAGAATTTGGCACTCATCTAAAAATTCACAGTAGAAGTAACCTTGTTTGGTAAAGGAAAGCAAAGATTGATATGAATATTTGCAAGAGGTTAAAGATTCTCTATCGTAAAACTCATTTTGTTTGCAAAAATTTATTCTGTCGGAAAATATTTTTCTAATTTTCAATCTTTACTACCAATTAAAAATAAGTGAAAGGAAAATAATCTATAAAAGTCAAGCAAGCAAATTAGATTGGAGAAGAAAAGCTGTTCATACAAATACAAAACACTATTAAATCAGAAAATTAAAAATTCTTGGAATAAAAGTTGATTGAAGAGATATGCTTGATCTTGTAGTTTTCATCACCATTTAATCTCCTTATAAGGTCTTCATGAGCTGGTCTTAACTTCAATTCTTGTAGCCTGGAAATATTCTGCAATCCTTCTGGAAGAAACAACAATTTCGGACAATAATCAAATGTAAGTGATTTTAACTGTGAAAAAGCTCCCTCTGCAACTTCACTCCATTCCACTAGAACTTCTGATCCAATTACCAAACTTTCAAGCTTTGGAAAACCCACTTCACTGCAAAATTCTTTCCCAATAAGTTTTGCTTTGTAAGCATTTGTCAATTGAAGATAAGACAACTTTGGAAGAAATTGGAGATACGAACATGGATTCTCTACTAAATTTGAATCAATCAGATATATAACAGTAAGATTGTTCATAGAGGCAAACCAGTAGGGTAAGTCCATTAGGGTTCCTTGTAAATAAAGCTCTTGAAGTTGAGGTGGAGGGGAAAATGGTTCTAACAATGGAAACCCTTCAATATACTCGTCGTGACAATGGAAAGATTCAGCTTTCATGAACAAGGATTTGAGGTTCTTCTTTGTTCTGATGATTTTGAGTAGCTCGTTAACATTTTCATCGGATACATTGTGGATGCGAAGATGTCGCAGATGAGTTAAAGAACTAAATAATTCACAGGTAATGTCAGATTTAGCATCCCAACCGATCAAAGTTTGAAGATTTAGTAAGCTTCCGATCCATTTTGGGACTCTAAATGGAGGAAAAGATGACATCTGAAGGCTTCTCAAAGTTCTAATATCTGCAACTTCTTTAGGGATTATATTAGAACGACTAGATAATTCCAGAGTTTGCAGACTTTGAAGATTGCCTAAAGTAGTTGGAATTTTGGTTGAAGATGGACACTTCAAACATAAAAACCTGAGATGAACTAGCTCTCCCACCTCATTTAATAACATATCACTTCCCCAGCTTTCCATAGCCAACACTAGTAAAGATCTCAACCCACGAATTGTATCCATCGTGGTCTGAGAAAACTGATCAGAGCGGGAATGGAGAAACAAAGAATGAATTGGAAGGTTTTTCAAGTCTGTAGGAAACCCTATTTCATCATATAAATGAATGAAAACACGAATAGATGAATGAGAATTTCTCGCTACAAAATCATCTTCCTCTCCTTCAAGAACACATAGTTTATAGTATTCTTTATGGACTTTTATGAATGAGTAAAATCCAGGCTGTGAAATAAGCATTCCCAGCTTAACTAACTGATGAATAAAAGCAGCAGCAGTGTCCTCCAATGAAGAGGCATCTTCTTCTTTTTCTTCTTCAGCCATTTCTTTTATTAAACCTTCTGCAACCACCAGCCTCACTAATCTCTCTTTCTCCATACTCACAAAGCAACACATGCTATAAAGCAGTGCACAGTAATCTAAGATGGATTTGAGAGAATGAGGAAGGTGGTCGTAGTTAGTTTTATGAGTTAAAGAAGAAGAAGTCTGACCTTTTTCTCCTGATAAAGAGTTGTCATCATCCTTTAGAATTGGATATTCTTCTCCATCTGTTGCTTCCCAGTAATAAGTGATGGAGTTTGTCTCCCCAAATCTAGAAGTGTGCTTGAAGTAAGGCATGGAAGATGGTGTGTTATCAGAAATTGACTGAATAATCAAAGCAATTATTAGAGTTCCAGATAAAATAGGATACACATAATCAGTGGTTAGCACGTTATCTCTGGCATTATCTCCAGCCGGATTAATACTAAAAAAATAATTAGCAACAAATGACAATTGATAAAATTGACTAAATAAAAAAATAATTCCATCTAAAAAATAATTAGCAATAAATGGAAGTAATAAAATTGACTAAATAAAAAAAAAATTTCATCTAAGGATGAATAGTTTATTTTCACTTAGAAATTAAACACATCGTGAAAACAAAAGAACATGTATTCTGCCTTTTATATAAGTGGAAAATCGTATTTCGTCCATATAAAAGATAGAATATTGTAAAATTATCTATTTTTAGAAATTTTTTTATCTCAGAATATGTTTTTTTTGTATTTTTTTTTTCAATACTTGCCAAATATTAATGCGTAAAATCAATTAAAAAGTGAAATATTGATTAAAAAGATAAAATTTATTTAACAATTATTTATTGGAAAAAGACATGGTAATATGTTGTATGGATATTTTGTTATATTAGATGGATAATATAAAGTCTTTGTGGAAATGTATCACTACAGGCGACGAGAAGTACTCAGCAACAATTAAGGAAAATATTGTTGCTGAATGTCATTAGCGACGACAAAGGCGTCACCGGAATTCGTCGCAGAATCATCTGTCACTGATTTTTTTTAGCGACACTATTGTCACTAATTTGCGAGGACAAAACGACTTATATCACTAAATGGGTAACAGTGTAGCCGGTAACGAGGACAACGACAAAAGAAACCGTCATTAGAAGGTGTTAGTCGATGTCGGTGCTGAAAGCAATGCAAAATGTCTGTGACTATTTGTTGTTGTATTTAACAATGTTTGGGGAACAACTATCTATGTCTAACTTGTTTTTGAATACATCGATGATATTTTATGGAACAAGTTGACTAGTAGAAAGTGGAAGGGGTGGACCGAGAGAAGCGCATGTACTCCATGAACGACTCCATATGCTCCTGGAAGTGTCATTATTGTCTATCGACGAAAGTTATCATTAAAATTCATTGTTATATTTAGCGACAAAATAGCCATGTCGCTAATATCTTGCGCCGCTCGTTTCTTGAGTTGTCGCTATATGGGACACTGATTTTTTGGCGCGAATTTTCCGCCAAATTTTACAACATTCACTGTGTGCATCGCTAATTTCAGCAGAGATTGTCGTTTTGTCGTTCTAAATCAACGTTCCTAGTTTTAACGATAGTTTGAGTCGCTAATTACAGAGGATTTTAAGGACGTCACTAATTATCCGTCGTTACCATATCTTTTTCTTGTAGAACATGGTGGTGATGTGAAAATTATAAGAGTAATCAAATATATCATAGTGTCAAGTATAAAGTTTGTTGGAATAACTGGATACAGTACCTGATGAGGTATCGCATACTGATAGACTATTAAATATATTACTACTAGATTTAGTAGGGCTCGTAATCAGTGGCGAATGTAGAAATTATTTTAATAAATTGTAATTTTTTTAACCCCAATGTAGTAGAGAGCGGTTGACACATACTCCTAATACTCTACTTGTTTTACGCGTTACTGTTGTTCATTAAGTATGAGGTCATGAAGTATTGTTTTGGATGTTACAGTTTAAAAAACAAAACTATAATAACCCACCAATTTGATAAATTACATTTCATGATTTTATTAAAATTTTTAAACAATAGAGAACAACAATAAATCATACCATCATTTCAAAAAGATAAAACAAACATGATTTTTTTAACCATTATAGTATGAAACTATGAAATAGGCAAGTCATATGGGCATGAAATAAGCAAGTCATATGGGTTTTGCCAACCGTAATGGAGGCGGTGGTATTCCATCACTGCCTATAATATGAATGAAACATAAAAATAAAAAGTTATTTAGTTTAATTCTTATGAACGTGATTGTGATTTGTTGATTCGCTAACAGTGTGTGTGGCAAAATTAAGAAGAAAGTAAGATAAAAGTTTATAAAGATAAAGTAAGGTTAAATTTTGCATCAATTAAATTGTTGTGTTGTTTTGAAAGAATGTAAAGCAAAATAAAGGTTTGTAATGTCTAAAGAGTAAAACTCTCACTTGCTTTCTCAAATTACCGATTTAGAGGGTTAGAATTAAAGGGTTTTGAAAGCTTTTTAAAAAATTCCATAAGACTTACCTCCAACTAAATTTTTTTCAATTTGATAAAAAAAAGTATGTAATGTTAAAGAATTAAGCAGTAAATTTTCCATAAGACTTACTTCCTTCATTATTCTAATAGTTTCCCGATCATCCCTTGTCGTGCCTCTTCCTCTTATGGTACCGCCTCTTCTAATTGCCGGTACAAGAGGGAGCGACAAAACTATTATACTGATTTGTCTATTTTTCATATGCATCAAAATTTTTTTAACTTAAATATCAATCCGCCACTAAAGTTTTATTGTGTACAACTTTATTCCTTCCCTCCACCTATCAAAACTAATTATTTCGTCCGCCATAAATCCTCTTCACTCCACGACTGAATTGTCTCAAAAATTTGACAACGGAAGCCAACCCAGGAAGTAAACTCTAGCATTTAAGCAACAATTTCAAAGGAAAATTTAGGTTCCAAAAGCCTAATCACGAATATCAACTCCCTTGACTCCACCAAAGTGTACTAGACCACCACATAATTCATCAGTTAATGTTCATAACGTTTCCTAAACACACTCCAAGTACCCTCATGGGGATACCAAAACATCAAAGCATATCTACCAGCAATAATTTCCACAACAATGTTATTAGGTTTTCAAGAACTGCAAAAACAACACCTTCTCTGATAACATAGATTCCTACGGGCATGCCTAATCATAGATACACTTAATGCTACTCATAGACCACAGGAGTCGATAAGATTTGTATAATAATTGTAACTTAGATTCAAACAATGTGCGAATTACAGTTCTAGGATTTTCATGAAGATTGTTCATTCATCACACAACAACATCATTAGGCAGAATAGGAGACATACATGAAACATCAATACATGCCAAAATGCATAAACAGTCTCACAGAAGTTCTCCTTCCACCTATTATGATTGTCTATATCAAAGTTCAAAGATAAAGATAATTGTTCATTGAACTGTAAGCTGTAAAATGAAAGATATTACTCCTCTCACTTGCCTGACCCGCAAGTCTGCTGCTGCGATTTCCTCTTCTACTGATCAACTGTGGTTGTGTTGGAATATGCAGGGTGATGATTGGGAAAGAGTTTCGTTCTGCCCACTGAAACAAGGCTCTGAATGTATCTGCCATTGCAAGCTGGTGTTGCAACTCTAACATGCAAATTCTTAATTGTTCGGTCTAAAAGATTTTAAGAAATCAACAACTTGTTTTCACTGATCACAGATATCATAACCATATCATTAAACCATCCGAGAGGCTCCATCTTGTATGCAGTCCATAAGGGGATAGAGTACAATTTAGTCCAAGATTGCTGAAACCCATACTCTCTCATAAGCCATAACTCACATCCCTCAGTTATAGCTGGAAGTCAGCGCAACAAGAGATTCTCCTAAACTCGGAGGAGAAGGAAGTATGTTGACTCTGTACACACGAAAGCTGACAACAGGCAACTCAATTCTACAGAAATTCGCTTCATTCGTCTCTAAACAAAGTATGAAATGTTCCTTAGTGAAGGCGTCGTAGTTCAGCCAATGTAATCCGCCATTCACGTGTACCTTGGAAACTAGATCTTGGAATTGGCCGGCGATAAGCATAACACTCTCATTCCAGCAAACTGTGTTAAGTGAATACACCATAACTTTGTGAAATTCACTGCCATGAACTTTCATAATTACTACCACTTTATAGTCACTGCTGCTTTGAACACATGCAGACCCAACTCCTACAATTTTATGTGTTGCATCTCTGAACAAGAGGCCCTGGAAGAACTTTGTGCTCTAATGGCAGGATTCCAGAGACATAATCTCTCAAGACAATTGCTCCAATCAGACAAACTATTCCTTTGATAGATCCTATCATTAAATTAAATGTTGAATCAGGTTCTTCTATCTTTCCAAGTTCCTTGAAATTGTGTTTGCTACTGAAAGAGTAAACTTTTTTACGATTACTTGCGCGAAAACCTCCAGTCCAAAGATCACCGGAGAGAGTTCGCTCAATTCCCCTATCTGCTATCATTCTTGCAGATAAATGACTCAGGAATATGGAGTCATTTCCACTCGAAATAGCTCTGTTGAGATGCAATTGACTGAATTTTGGTTCATTCGTAAAATTATGCCATGGCTTGCAGGTGGACTTGAACCTGATGATGGACTTAACTGGTAAACTTGTCAGAATATCGATCACCATGTCTTCCGCCAGATTGGTTGGCTTTGATTTTTTGAGCAATTCTTCCCATTCTGCAAAAACAATAACCATTGAGAAGCACAAGAATAATCAGAAGGCAAATGATAAATCTACAGAGAGAAAACCCTTGATGTAGAATGGATCTAATAGGGGAATATCAAAGCCAGATATCAGATTTGAAAAGGAAAGAGAGGATGCACCTGGACAAACAGGAACAGCCAGTAAGAAAATATCGTCTACGGGAAGGTGCATAGAACACCCCAAATGCAGTTTAGAGTCATTATTTCGCCTTTCCAACTATGGATTTTTTGTTAACATAGCCGAAAATGAAAACCGAACAATGTTCAGTGCATTCCAAGGTGTCTGTTGTTCATTTGTGGAAGCAATAAAGTGAACATAGAGTGCTTCCATATTAGATTCTCTATGTTGTAATTCATATATGCAGTCTATTCGGCTGGGCGTATCTAGAAGGCCTGGAACCTTGACCAATAAGTAATCTGTGGCAGAAACTACAATGTACAGATAATGATTTGAAGGAAAATTTTTCAATGTGAGCAAAATCCCAATTAAATTACCCAAATCTGAGCTTATTTCCCACCAGCAAAAGACACGGACAGATTTATCAATTACTGAACATGTCTAGTACTAATTGCCAAACAATCGCATGCGCTGCTAAAATTATACAAGTAAACTTTTAGAACATTGTAAATAGAGTGGGATTAATGTACTATATGTACCCTAATAATCTGATGACAGTAAAACATAATTGACGAAGTTACCTAATCAACAGCGCGACAATGACTACAATGATTGGAATAAAAAAAATCTTTATATGCAAACATCAGAGTTGCCACATCAATTCTTGAGGAAGTTTTAGATGCACAAATCTCTTGGTAATTACATTTACACCTTTAGCCGAAGTAACCATTTTCATTAAATTTAGAGGCTATGCTAGAATGCACAATTCAGATTATGTTTTAATGCTGAAAAAGAAACATCCAACTGATATGATTCATTTAAGCACTTTTACATAACCTGTTAACTTTTCATTTGAGTAGTCTAAGTCATAAACACTAATCTCCTTCCTAAATCATGCATAGTGGAGGCTTTTCTACACATTTGCGACTACAGAAATAGTGGAGACAATGTACCCTCAGAATTGAGAATTGTCAGGTGATGAAGTATATTGGCAGAGAGCACAGAGACAGTACATTGAACAACAATAGAGTTAAGAGTCACATTTTCCCTTTGTGATTTCACAATTTCTAAAAAAAATACTACCAAAAGTTCATAAACGCATTGCGAATCAACGGAATATTTCCCCCTTGGCATTAAAACATAATCTGAACTCTGTATTCTAGCATAACCTTCAAATTGAATGAAACTGAAAATTACGAGTAAAGGATCGAAATTGCCAGGTTTCAGTTTATGCACCTAAACTCAAGAACAAATGTGGCAACAATGATGTATGCCTAAAATAATTTCATTGTCAGACTCATTAGTGGTTTCATAGGTTTCGAGGGTTTAATTGAGACAAGATAATCGAAACATATATACCAATCTGCGTTCCACATAATCAAGCACACAATATTACGGCTAGGTTTAAGAAATAAGCGAGTTTCATATGTAGATAAGTAGTATGCAGGCTACTGTGGTCAGCAAAAGTGAGTAT
>CANYCX012878618.1:0-15346 GCA_948193385.1 Breynia disticha f. nivosa
TCACTTCTAGAGATTTCTGGGTAGGGCAAAACAGATTCAAAAACGGGCAGAGCAAACCGTTCCCAACCGTTTCCATCTATAAAACAAGTTTAATTGGAATTAAAGAACTGATTGAATAGAGATTAAATAGGAATGATTACCATGTCGCATAATGTACGTAAAGCTTAATAAGAAACGAGTACTTAGACATTAATTACTTTGGTAAGTGTGTTAAACGCACTTATTGAGTGGTGAAAATTACTCACATTAGAATTGTTAATTGTGGTGAGTGCAGACTTAGGAGAATTTTCACGAGGAGGGTCGACAAAACACATTTTGAAACAAGCATAGATAGTGTTGTAGAAGATTTTTAAATAGTTGCTTATTTTAAAGCTTTGTATGATAGTTTCATTGCTAAGTATTTCTTTGCTAACTTTTTCAAATATAATATATATATATATATATATATATATATATATATATATATACATGTTTCTTAAAATAAAAAGAAAATAAATTGAATTAATTTTGGGTGCGACAGAAGCACTTTATGGCAGCAAACCTCAGCTCTATTCCAGTATTGTTGACATGGAACTCTAGCCACGTTTTTGCAAGAAAGGTAACAAGCAATACACAAGATTAGGGATAATTTACTCAAAGCTCAAAATCGCATGAAACACTACACTGAGAGCATCTACATTCATAAACCTCTTCAAGAGGTTAATGACCATGCCACGTCAGTATTTTATAAATTTCTTATTTATTCAACTTTTCCTCTACACTCATAAACATTTCATTAAACTTTATTGTGAGACCAATTATACATCATTCATTATTTAATACACAATTTTTTTACTCATAATTTATTTAAGTGGGCTCCGCAAAATCAGTAGAGCCTACACATTAACCATTTGATGAATACTAAACGGTTGATGCTTAGAAGAGTCTCTCTCCTAATGAGGTGACATTAAGTGGCGATGCGGGGGTATTAACCCCCCACTGTAGATGCTCTGATAGAAACAAAATAGAAAGAGAGATAGATGTTGGGAGCTGGGTGTACCTTAAATTGTTGCCTCCTCGACAAAAATTAGTTGTGTAAAAATTGAATGCAAAGCTCAACCCTAGGTATTATGACACTTTCAAGGTTATGGGAAAAGTGGGGAAAGTAGCCTACGAGTTGGAATTGCCAAAAAGGAGTCAAATCCACCTTGTATTTCATATGTCATAACTGAAGAAAAAGATTGGTGAAGGAAGGATGATTGAGACTGGTCCACCTAAAATTTTTGGAGCAAAAGAGGCACAAGCTCAACCCAGGGCAATATTAGAGAAGAGAATGTTGAAGAAAGCTAACCAAGCTAGTGTGAAGTGGTTAGTTTGGTGGAAAGGGTCAAATGTGGATGAGACGACATGAGAGGATGCAACTGAGATTAAGTAAAAGTTCTATGATTTTAACCATAACTCGATTCTTGTCTTCTTGAGACAAGAATCATCTAAAGAAGGGTGGAGTGTTATAGGCCAACCCAATAAATAAGATTTGATTTCAGTATTTTGTTACAGTATGAACTTATAAGACTGATAGAATTTGTCTTATTGTATGAGCTATGAATTTGTTATAGGCAGACTATACATACACACAGACAACCACCGAGTGCATAAATCAACTAGCGTGAGGTTGTTCTAACTTAATGAAAGATCTCGAGTTTGAGTCCTGGGTACGCAGCTGCGTTAAAACTTGGTTGAGAGAGCTTTGTCGCCCTTATAGTCCTGCTTGACTCGAACGATGATTAGTCTGGAGTGTCCACTGCTCAAAATACCTCGTGGTTCAGACCAAAAAATACACACATCATGACAAAATTATTATCATATTTTACAATAGAAATTACAAAAAAAAACTTCTTCCTTTATTCTTTTCTCTCTTTGTCCCTCATTATTCTTCCTATTCCTTCTATTTCTTCCTCATAATTTGTCGGGTACTTGACACTATGAGAGCATTCCCAACAAACTCCTTAAGTAGACTTCTTCCTTACTTTTATCAAATTTTTTAAAACTTTACAAATTCAATAGACTCCTTAATTTGAAACTCCTTATATTAATTTTAGGAGGAGACTTAAGAGTTCCTTATATATATAGAGTCAAAAAATGACTCTCACACTTTTTTTGTTAATTTTATTTTTTAAATAAAAATTATGACTAAAGATTTATTACATAGATTTGTTAAATAACGAGAACTTGTTTGTTCATGATGAACTCAATAATTATGTAAATAAAAAATCTAATAAATATTAATTTTTAAAAATTTATGTCAATACATACTAAAAAGTTATAATCATAAATATGTATAAGAAAATATTTTATTAATATAATAAAATATGTAAATATAAATATTTAAATACATTATATAGTTAACTTTGAAAGGATTAATAGTAGGTTATTGTTAAATTTTCTATTGATATAAAAATAAATAAAAAATATTTAAAGAATCTGATATAGTCTAATTTTTTAAGAGGTTGAATAAAGTTAAGGAATGAAAAAAAGATTGATAAAATATGGAGTGTTTAAAGGAGGTTGTTGATAATGCTCTGACACAAAGAAAGGGTACATATTGGCTACAAGGTGTCCTGAAATTGGTACCCGCGCAACCAATCTTGCCCCTTCTCATGATAATCCATTCTGCTAAAAGTATGTTGTGAAAATTGCAATGCTGAAGCATACATGGAAGTCACATGCCATGCATCAAGAATCAGATCCAATTCCCTTAAAACTTTAATAGGTGAACCGGTTGGGCGAATCATCTCGATCCCAAGTTTCAACTGCTCACTTATCCCTGGGTAAAGGCAGCTCCCTCCAATCATCAGGATTGAACTGGTGAGTCTCTCCTTCAATTCTTGGTTCTCGTGCGACAATCTTCTGATTGATGCACCATCCATTTCATCTAGCCCTGCATGTTCAATCCCAACCAAGTTTGGGTGAAACAAAATCTCAGGACATCTAAAACTTTCCACACCTAGTCGAATTTGAAAATCTTCCTTTGTCGAGCATTAGGTGCATCATCGACAGGTTGTGTAGGCAACAGATTTATCCTGGGAACAAATCTGGGTCTATGGCCTAATTTCCTCAAGATTGAGAAAGTTGTTAAATGATCCATTTTACACCCAACATAAGGCATGAAAAGTGGAAGTAGAATGACAAAGTAATGTATTCAATAAACTAAAAAATAAAAAATAAAAACTTACTTAAGCCTTGAAGAAATATGGGTAAACTTTGTTTCATCCTCATCTAGTCCATCATCATCATCATCATTATCTTTGCTCATTAGTTCGTAAAGTTTCCAATCTTCAACTTTGGCACCAAATGTACTAACAGAATTTTGGATGTGGAAACTGATATTGTATATTTCTATATGTCATGTACAGTGTGTGACTATTTATATACAACACGTGAAAACTTCCCACTACTAGATAAATATCCACCGACATTGCTAACTAACTTTCCCGCAAAAAATAATCAAATAATGAGCTAGAAATGAAACATCTAGAACCTCTGGAAAACCCAGTATAACTACACTTGATAGCCTCCCTCAAGCTGGAGCAGTCAAATTTTGAATGCCCAGCTTGGAAATATTGGTATGGAAGGAAGAGTAGGGCAGCAGCTTAATGAAGCAGTCAACTAACTGGGCAGCAGAACGAATGGGCAACAGCTTGAGAATTCCAGATGTAACATGCTGACGGACGAAGTGGCAGTCGATGTCCAAATGCTTTGTCCGTTCATGGAAAACGGGATTACTAGCGATGTGAAGAGCGAAAGTGTTGTCACAGTATAAAACTGGTGTGGGAAGAGAGACTTGAAGATCACGTAAGAGAAAAGATATCCATTGGATTTCACAAGCAGTGGCGGCGAGCGACCGATACTCGGCTTCAGAAAAAGAATGAGAAACAGTGACTTGTTTCTTGAATTTCCAGGAAATCAGGGAAGCGCCAAGAAAGACACAGAAGCCAGTAATGGAACGACGAGTATCGGCACAAGAGGCCTAGTCAGCATCAAAAAAAGCCTTGAGGTGCAAAGAAGAACCGACAGGAAAGAACAAGCCCTGACAAGGGGATCCTTTAAGATAGCGAAGAATGCGAGAAGCAGCCTGAAAATGAAGAGAAGTGGGCGCGAACATAAACTGGGAGAGCTGCTGCACAGCAAACGAAATGTCGAGCCTCGTGTTGGTAAGGTACACCAGTTGCCCAATAAGCTTGCGAAAAGGTTAAGGATCAGGTAAGGGATGCCCTGATAATTGGCTGAGCTTGGGAGAAGCAACCATAGGAGTAGAGACGGGTTTAGAAGCCAGAAACCCAGTGGAGTGCATGATGTCCAAAACATACTTGCGTTGATTAATATGAATACCAGCAGAAGAACGTGCCACCTCCATGCCCAGAAAATAACGCAAGGGGCCTAAATCTTTGATGGTAAAACGCTGGTTGAGAACCGCCTTGAGATCCCCAATGATGGTCTCAGAAGGAGAGACAAGAATGATATCGTCCACATAGATCAATAAGGCAACAAAATCTGGACCTGTACCCCTTGTAAAGAGAGCATGATCAGCCATAGACTGGGTGAACCCATGAAGTTTCAGGAATTCAATGAGCTTGGCATTCCACTGCCTCCCTGCCTGCTTAAGACCATACAAGGATTTTTGAAGCTTGCAAACCTGATTTGGTTTGGAGGAAGGAACACCTGGAGGCAAGCACATGTAAACATCCTCAACCAAATCACCATAAAGATAGGCATTATTGATGTCTAGTTGGTGCAAGTGCTAGTTCGAGCTGGATGCAATGGAGAGTAAAGTGCAGACTGTGGTCATCTTGGTGACCGGAGAAAAAGTTTCCAAATAATCAATACCATACTGTTGGGTATAAACCTTGGCCACCAATCGAGATTTGTGACGAGAGATCATGCCATCAGGATTATATTTAATCCGATAGACCCACTTGCACCCAATTGGAGTAATCCCTGACAGCTTAACAATAATTTTCCAAGTGTTGTTCTTGGCGAGAGCCTGAAGTTCATCCTGCATAGAGTGTTGCCAACAAAAATGCTGAAAAACTTCCTTATAAGACTGAGGCTCAGAGTTAGTAGTAACATTACAAACAAAATAACAATAAGAAGGTGAAAGGTGGTCATATGAGATAACATGATGCAATGCATGAGGAGATGAAGAAAAACCAGGAACTAGGGATGCAGATGCAAAATCTCGAAGACTAGTATGATAATCCTTAAGGTAACTAGGAGGGTGAGAAAGTCTGGTGGACCTTCGCAGAGGAGGAACCTGTGCATCAGTAGATGTTGACGAACTAGACGTGGATCCAACATAGGGAGAAGATGCAAGACACCTAGTATCAAAAGGATCCACACTCGAATCAAGAATATGACCTGGAAGAACAAAATCCAAATCTGAAGAAGAAGAAGAAGAAGACCGAAACAGGAACCTATCCTCAAAGAATGTAACATGAAGAGATACGAGGAATTGATGATTGTGCAGATCATATAGTTTTTAACCCTTAGTACCCGGAGAAAAACCAAGAAACACGCATCTGCGGGATCGGGGATCAAATTTGGTTTGGTTTTGTTTAAGGCTAGTGGCATAACACAAGTAACCAAAAGACTTAAGGTTGTCATAGGAAGGATCAGTATTGTGTAGGCGAAAATATAGAGTCTGATTGGCGATGGTGGAAGATGGAATTAAATTTATGAGATATGTAGCGTGGAGGAGACAATCTGTCCAAAAACTCGCTGGTAAAGCAGATTGAAACAACAATGCA
The DNA here is from genome assembly GCA_948193385.1 of Breynia disticha f. nivosa. Lineage (NCBI taxonomy): Eukaryota > Viridiplantae > Streptophyta > Magnoliopsida > Malpighiales > Phyllanthaceae > Breynia > Breynia disticha. Next base: position 5,784 of record CANYCX012878618.1, read on the forward strand.
CGTGAGACATTCAGGAGATGCTGGTGCTTTCTCTCAACCACACTGTTTTGCTGAAGAGTTTCAACACAAGACTTTTGATGAACTATCCCATTAGAATTATAAAATTGTGGCATGGAAAATTCAGGTCCATTGTCAGTACGTATACATTTGATTGTAGTAGAGAATTGATTTTGAACAAGAGCACAAAAGTTTTCCACTAGAATTCTTGTTTCACTCTTTTGTTTCATCAGGAAAACCCAAGTGTGCCTACTGTGATCATCAACAATGGACAAAAAATAACGGTGGCCAAATCTTCCAGTCACAGGAGCCGGCCCCCAGATATCCATGTGCACCAGTTGAAAACATTGCGAGGTAACCGAATGTAATATCCATGAGTGAACTAGTGTATTGCACCTTTGCCAGATTGAGAACGAAGGATCATCCTTCTGCGGTGGAGAGATTGTGCCGTCAACAAATGATAACTTGTTCTTAGATTGCAAGGCCATACGCATCAATCGAGACCAGGAGTGGTAATTATTTCCTGTTAAGGTAGCTGAAACCAACACCAAAGAAGGACTTTCACTAGGGTGTATGTAGTAGGGACTGAGAGGAGAGTCGGCGTTGATAACATTTGTGGTAGTAGCTACAGCCATTGATGAGGTTTAGAAGAAGGAGAAGGAAGCTTAAGTGAGAGAGTATCGCTCTGATACCATAATAGAATTTTGGATGTGGAAACTGATATTGTATATTTCTATATGTCATGTATAGTGTGTGACTATTTATATACAACACGTGAAAAATTCCCACTGCTAGATAAATATCCACCGACATTGCTAACTAACTTTCCCGCAAAAAATAATCAAATAATGAGCTAGAAATGAAACATCTATAACCTCTGGAAAACCCAGTATAATTACACTTGATATGTACCCTCACCCTTCCCTCGTTCAAAGGCTGCTGAGGTTAAAGATGCATCCTTTCCCTCTGTGTAACATTCAATCTCATACCACGAGTAACATCGCCAGATTTACCAAATTCTTTTGAAGATCTAAAAAATCTTACCAGTTTGTGGGTTTGCTATTAGTTTGAAGATCTAAAAATTTTGTTGAAGTAGAAATTATGTTTAGAATATATTTTAGAGTTTCATTTTGTGAAAATGCACTACATTTAGTTTTGTTTTAAGAAATACATTTTCTAACTTTATATGTCGTAGTTATACAGCTTTGGAGTTTTATCTTGTAAAAATGCACTACATAAGTTTTTCACAATTTGAAAATCTCTATAAACTAGTTCACATTCATGCAAGTTTTGAAAATAAAACACACTTAGAAACTAACTTCGTAAATATATTAATCTTTGCTGTTGGCTGAAAACAACAAATAAAATTGTTTGTCGCTTCACGAATAAAATCTGCAAAAAAGATAAAAGTTAGATAGATGAGGGTTTGATCCCCTGATTACACTCCGATGATTAAGTCAGTAATTGGAGAAAGGGGTAATCAATTTTAATGGAGTAATAATATAGCTTTTTTGAGTGTACCTTGAATGGTAAAGTGGAGTCTATTTATAGACTGCTGATAACAATCTATTATCGTGATTTTCTCTGATTCTAATCTCTTTTAGAATTTAAAGTTGAATTTGAACGTTTAAAAGATGACATTTTATCTTCTGCTTCGTACATTGAACTTGATCAATTTTTATTGCCTGTTAGATCTTTACTTGTAGTCTTGTACGTTGTGGGTTATAACAATAGCTCCTCACTCCTATATTTGGGTTTCCCAAGTGTAGGAGTAATTTTTTGTACTTTTTATTTGATGCTTTGTAGCTCGATCATGTGAGGGCTTGATTTTTTTTAAGCTTTTTTACTCACCTTTTTCTTCTTCATGTGAGAGTTTTATTTCAAGTTTTTCTACTCACTTTTTGTTCTTCTTCATGTGAGAGCTTTATTTCAAGCTTTTCTACTCACTTTTTGTTCTTATTCATGTGAGAACTTTCTTTCAAACTTTTCTACTCACTTTTTATTCTTCATGTGAGAGTTTTATTTCAAGTTTTTCTACTCACTTTTTTCTTCTTCATGTGAGAGCTTTATTTCAAGCTTTTCTACTCACTTTTTCTTCTTCATATGAGCTTTATTTCAAACTTTTCTGCTCACTTTTTTTCACGTGAGAGCTTTATTTGAAGCTTTTCTACTCACTTTTTGTTCTTCATGTGAGAGCTTTATTTCAAGCTTTTCTACTCACTTTTTTCTTTATATGAGTGCGTTATTTCAAGCCTTTGTACTCACTTTTTTCTTCATGTGAGAGCTTTATTTCAAGCTTTTCTACTCACTTTTTGTTCTTCATGTTGTTGGATCAATGGTGGTAAACATTAAGATCCTCATTGTGTTTTGATAATGTGTGAAATAATGAAATTGACAAAGATTAATCTTAGGATTGACAAAGTGTTTAAAATCAAAGGAATGTTCATCAAAGTGTGTTGGAGAAGTCAAATATTATTGTTGGACCAATGGTGGATTGGCAAAGTGTTTAAAATCAAAGGAATGTTCATCAAAGTGTGTTGGAGAAGTCAAATAGGAGCTTTAAGCTTAATTGAATAAAAGCTAAAAATCAACATTTTACTTGAGTAAAATGAAAAACAGTCAAGTAGCAGATCCATTAGTCGACTGGTGTTATGGATAAGTCGACTGGTGTGCTGAAAATTCAAAACGAGAAGAATGTAACTGCTAGTTCTGAGTGTACAGGTTGAGATAGTCGACTGACAAATCTACTAGTCGACTAGTGAAGATAGTGGACAACTCATGTGAGCCACAAATCCTAAAAATATGGTAAGGAATCATACATTTGACCTTAAAACAAGGGACATGTTTAGTGGAATGTTTGAAGAAAGTTGTAGAGAATATTTTGAGTCACTAAACCAAAAATTATGGATGGGAATAATGCTTTTGACCTAAAAATCGGGAATATAACTTTTGAAGTTCAAAAGGCAAGATGTACAGGTGCACAAGTCGACTGGCAAGTGATACCAGTCGACTGGTAAGTATTCTAGTCGACTTAAACAGTACGCCGGGAAGGTACAAAACTGCGTTCTTCAAATTGACACCGTGTTATGACTTGGAGCAGGTTTGGTTATAAACCAGTCGACTGGTGATTTAAGTAAGTCGACTGGTGTGTGATTTTTACTCAAGTGTTTTATAAACCAGTCGATTGGAATATGGTTTTACTCAAGTGCAGAAAAAACCAGTCGACTGGTGCAGCTGACAGTGAACAAAAGTTGTTTTTTTAAAAAAGGTGGAAGTTGTCATTATTAAAGTATAACGGGCAAAAACTCAAGGGGGCAAAAACTCAAGGGGGCTTATAAATTGAGATTTTTGCTGGAGAGAAAATAGAACATAAGCTTACAAAAGAATTGAATATAGTCTTGCAAAGCAATTGTGCTTATTTTCTCTAATGTTCTTGTAACTCATCTAGAGATTGTTTCTAGTTGAGAGATTACATCTTTGTTGGTTTCTTGAGCCGAAATTCAAGTGTATAATAAGTTCTCACTTAGCGAGAAAGTGAATGTGTTAAGAGTTCTTACTTAGCTAGAAAGTGAAGTTGTAAGAGTTCTCACTTAGCTAGAAAGTGAAGTTGTAAGAGTTCTCACTTAGCTTTGAAAAGTGACAATAGTGAAGAGTTTGAGAAAATCCTAAGTGGGAGCTTAGGTAGTGGAGTAGGTGTTTGATCAGAACCATTCTAAATCATGTGTTCTTGATTGTTTGTTTCTTATTCCGCAAAAAAATTGCCATCTCCATCCAAGCTCTATTCAACCCCCCCCTTCTAGAGCTTGCCTAGATCCTACAACATGAAATATCAATAGATCTAAAGAAAGTGGAAGTAGTATTAAGTTGATAATATCCAAAGATTGTAATAGAGGTATGTAATTTCCCCATTATGACTAGTTATTATATAAGATTTGTCAAAATCTTTTTGATCGAAAAAAGTCCACTAATCAAATTATGCAGAAAAATATGTTTACAAAGTGAAATGAACAATATCAATAGGGTTTTTATGAACTAAATCATTGATTGACAAGGATTTCAGTTTTATAATATCTATGGACATAGGAGAATTTATTATTTGTAATGATATTTCATATTATGGGGTGAAGTAAGTGTTAATACAAAGTGGAAATATCATTAAATATGCTTATAGATAGTTCAGATCATATAAAATAAACTAATCGGTGTATGATTGAAACTTAATATAGCAATGTTTGTTCATAACATATGGAATGGAAATGCTAAGAGTATTTGATTGGGAGTTTAAATTAATCACGTAGTTTTCTAATATATGTGATATTCAAATAAGGAATACTAGTAACTCTGATGGAGAGTTGAATAGTATTAAAAATTGATAATTTCAAAGATAGTTAGCAAGTGATTTCTTTGGAAGGATTCGATATCTTAAAGGAGTTATTGAAGGACTCTTAATTATAATTAATTCACTAATAAGAGTATTGAAAAAGGAATGAATACAGTGAAACGAATAGCATCATTAAGATTCAATGAGCTAAAATATAGATCGATTATCATTTTAGTTCTTATAATTCCTATAATTAAAGGAAGATTGAAAAGATATAAAGTTGACTTGTAGTTAAGACTGGAGTGTATGTGGGTATAAATAGAAATTTTTTTGTATATGTCTTAACACAGCTTGGATCATATGAGATAAATTATCCAGCAAATGATAAAGAGATTTTTGTAGTAATGTTTACCCTGAGAATATGGAATGATATTTCAGATATCTGAATTATTTGATGATCCAAAAAGAGTTAAATATGAAACAAAAAGTATGATTAGAGCTGTTAAAAGACTATATGTAGTTATGAAAAAGGTAAATGGGGAAGTTGTCGTGGTTAGATAATTGACTTGATAGTTTTGTAAAGTTGATGATATATTGGCAGTATTAGAATGGGGAGTATTGATGATTATATTGTAATAAGATCAATGTTATTGTAACATATACAAGAAATATAGAAAGAAGATTGTGAGCAAAAAAGAACAGCTAGATAGAATGAGCAAGGTATGGAAACATATGTTGGATACATATAGAAGCCGATATAATGAGAAAAGAATATGACATATACAAAAACAAAAATGAATTAAAGAAAAAATAAGATCAGTAGTAGAACAGAGATAGGAATTTTGAGGACGAAATTCATTAAGGGGGAGGATTTGTAACATTCCCATTCTTAAATCCTATAATTAATAAAATAATTTAAATGATTAATAAAATTTATAATTTATTCAATAAATCAAATAAAATATGGGGTTAATTGTGAGTTGATTTATGGTTGATAAAATAAATGAACTTTGGCAGATATTCATGAAGTACAAAGGGTGAGAGACTATGTGCAGCAGCTATGAGCACGCGTAGTCAACTACAAGGGGTGGACAATAAATGCACGATGGAAGATTTAAAGATAAAAGGAAAATCATGATAAGCATTTTAAAAGAAGCATAACATGATGAGATATGTTAAATAAAGTACATGATCTTTCATGACTTCCTACAGACTTATCTATCTAGAAATATAATCTTATAACCAGCAAATATAGTTAATAGTTTCATATATGATTTTATAAAGATATGTGATCAAATAATCAAGTAAAAATATTCAAAATAAAAATAGAAATATGAAATATGAAATAAAATAAGAACAGGTACTAGATATAGAAATCGAAAGAAAAAAAAGCATAAGATAAATCAAACAAAATATGAACAGGTACGTGAAGGATATCACATATAAGTTCGTACAGACATACGAACGATTATTATCGATTATTTATACATGAAATTAATGATACGATACTGGTGGTGATTGATATGGTGAAGATTGATGTGCTGAAGATAGATAAGGTGGTGATTGACTGGTGATTGTATGATCGATCATTGTAGATGGAAGTATATAATTGCAGATGGATGTATATAACTGTAGACGGCAGAATATTATTGTGGAGGAAGCAATTACAGAAAAACAACACAGAATGTTATAGGTGCATGATATATATACGATAATTTTATATGAACGATTCCAATTTACAACTACAATTACGATTTACAATCAAAGTAATTATGGAATCAATGAAAATGAGTTTCAAGTAAATGAATCAAATTATTTCATACAAAAATAAGAAAAGAATACCGAATACAAATATAACATTTAGTATTGAATGAAGAATAAAGTATTAACATAGACTTCAATTCATAGACTTGGTAATACTATAAAATGATATGTAATCATAGATGATTACTCACTAAGCCTGCAACTCACCAACTGCGATTGTATATTTTGTTTTAGGATCAGGTGAATAAAGGTTCATGGAAGATAAGCCAGCAAGTGGGTCAATTGCTGCTCCTCAGCACTGCCTCTCTTTACAGCCAGATTTTTATATATTTATATAGATATGTATAGATAGACATTTGTATGATATTGTGTGTTATGATGGTATGATTGGAAGAAGTTATGGTATGATTGTTATATTGAAATATGATTTATTCCAGGTTGATATTAGGTTGATATGTAGGGATATAACATATGCATACAAACAATGCCTAAAAAACATGAGTATTGTATTGTAGATGAATAGGAATGTGGCAGTATACTACGGGGCCGTGCCCATGGGACGTATTACACTAACACGAGTCATGTTATAGACCGAGCTACAGGTCGGGCTGTATAGTCTTATGTGCAAATACGAAAATGTTTTAAATTATTCATAGATTATTAATAAGTGAATAGTAATAACATGATTAAATAGATAATAAGTTTAGGATGTTTCATTGTGAATATAGTAAATGCTTGTTAATGTTGCTTTGTGTGATAAATATGTTTATGCAAAATGACATAATTGACATGATCTTGTGGCTTATGAAATGTTGAGTCTATATAATGAGAATTTGATTAATGAATTGTTGTTCATCGTATGATGCTAATGGGAGATTAAGTGTTGATGTCATGAAATGGTTTTGCTAATAAGATATTGATAAATGGTTGATCTTATAGGATGAGGATTATGTGTTGAAACGATTGTTGAAATGCATATTGTGAAAGCTACGACTAAATATATTGATTAAGCACTTAACATAGGTTGTGTTTAAAAATGTGTTATTAATCTTCACAGTAATTTTTATAGTCTGCTTGTCCAACACAGACCATGTAAAATGCCATGGGCAAGGCGTGGTCATTTACACGGGATATGGAACAAACCATGGCCTTAGGTTTATGTGTAAAATTTTCTAGACAAAAATGTTCCAACAACATAGGGGCTTTGGAAAGTGTCGTGGTGATCATGTTAATCTAACATGAGGTCATGCCTATAGAACATGTTACACTAACCATGTTACAACCATGTTAATAAATAAACAGTTTACACATTATTTACAAACAGTAATAAGCAAATGATAGAAGAATGAAATGTTAAAAAGATACGAAAGTTTTTAAATATTGTGATTTTCATTGTATGTTCAGGATAAAGGAAAAGCTAAGAATAGATTCAAATGTCATTAACATGTTAAGGATTAGTTAGTTTAGAGTGTTCTAATATGTTTGTTATTTTCTTGTTAAAATAATCCCAAATTTTGTTCATAGAAATCTATATTAACTAATTGTTCCTTATCTCTTGCCACATATTTCTACAAATGCAAAACGTGGCTGCATCATGTTATTTATCATATTGTGTTAGCTCTATAAAAATCCATTCTTGAATCATTAATGAAATAAGCTTAACAACTATCAAAACCTTATCCTCCTTCAGTTTTTATCAACAATGTCAAAGAGTTTAAAAAGAATTTATGATCATGAGCAAATGTGAATTACATGTGCATTAGAAAGCATGAACTCTACTATACAAAGCATGATAAAATACATCAACATCTATGGTCTTTCAAAAATAGAAGAATTTGAGGTAAACTTTGCACCATTAAACCCAAGGGAAATTGATGATGAGATAGCAGAAGAGATGCCACAAGAAGATATTGATGTAAAAAAGTCTTCATATAGAACAACTGCAGGCATACTCAACAATTCTCAATACATTTATCTAGAAAGTGGTGGAGTGTTCTATTTATGGGCCTGGAGGAACTCGGAAAATATTTTTTTAGCTTTACTTGCTCAAGTTAGAAGTAAAGGATGATAGGTTTAGCAATAACCCTTCTAGTTTAACAACATCAATAATGCTTAGAGGATGAATGACACATTCTCGAGTTAGTATAACACTAAATCCAACAAAGGCAAATTTATGAGCAATATCTAAGCAAAGTAGATGATGCGTCCTTAATGTAAGTGACGTCTTAATTATGCGCAAATGTACGCAATGAAGTAATAAGTGAAGTAAATTACGACCCAAGTTATCGAACCAAAGGGAAATTAAATGAAACAAATCATGCATATTTTTATTGTTTTTCCGAATGTTCAATCAATTGATTTTAAAGATGCTTTTAATTAAATCTAATTGACATTGAATCTTAAAGTGCGTAAAATATAAATTAAAGCATGTAAATAAATTGCAAAATAAGAAATTTGAAAGCAAGAAAATAAATTAAGCGCATAATTAAAATACAGAATAATAAATTGTGCATAAAAGTAAATTGCAGAAAATAAATTAGTGCATAAAGTAAATTGCAGAAAAGTAAATTAAGTGCATAAAAGTAAATTGCAGAAAAGTAAATATGCGAATAAAAATAAAACTTAAAATAAAATGAAGAACTTGGCACAGGACTGCTGCCAACATTCTCCGACTACAACACTCTCAACTAAAACTACACTACTCCTACCCTAACTCACACTGCTCTCTAACTACTACATGACTCTCTGCTATTGTTCTCTCTAACTACTGCCTCCTATTTATAGCCAAATAAAAGCAACAGGCACGAGAGATACAGCTAATAAAGCTAAACAAAAAGAATCTTCTTTCGGCTGCCACTAATTCTTGTCAACACGAGGTCGTGCCCAAGCTTTTTCCTTCCACACGAGGTCGTTCCCAAGCACGACCTGTGTTTTTGCTGGAGGCACGACATCGTGCCATGGCACAGGCCATGCTTTGGCTGGAAGCACGAGGTTGTGCTTGGGCATGGGCTCGTCTTTTCTTCAATTTTTCTTTTAATTCTCTTATACAAATCTATCCAAAATGACAAGCAATATTAATTATTGTATAAAATTATAGACCGAATAAAAATGACCGATAATCAATAAAGATATGAATTATTCTGAGTGTAAATCACATTTTTACTGTTAAATTATTTTTTTCAATAAAAGCAATTTAAAATGTGATTTTTAAGAGAAATTTCAAATATATGCGCGCATAATACGTAAATAAAATATGAGAATTATGCTCATATTATGTGCACATCAAATACTTGAATCTTTGTTCGTCCCGAGGAAAGCAAGATAAAGATCAAACTATCAACCAATAAATAACAGTAATATCTATTACAATCAAATCAAATTATAAAGTAATCAAATTAACCAATTTGTAAAAATAAATAATCTAAATTCTAATCATGAATCACATATAAATGTAGAGAATAGTAGACATATAAGATTATTC